>VDFB02093871.1:0-91078 GCA_007258455.2 Sequoia sempervirens | reverse complement strand
ATCCATTGCCCAAAAAGTGTAACCCACTATTGTGGTAGCACCATCATGTGCATATGCCTCACAACCAAAAACTCTAACATATCTTAATGAAGGCTTGTGACTCTAACATACCTCTATAGACATATTATCAACAAGAGATGGTTCAGTGCAGTATCATCGGGGTCCAAACTAGGCTCTTAAGTGGTAATGAAACTTCATAGAAATAGAGTTAGACAACTTGACATAAAAAAATTGAATAATTTATTGACATAATTTGAAAAATATAGAAGAACCAAATTTGTAGAAAATTGAATGAAGTTTCTAAGATGCTATTCCTTTTTTGGAAAAAAATTAAATCTATTTGGTTAAAATATTGAAATTCCAATGCAGTAGTACTAAATTTTTAGGAAAAAATAAAAAATTAGGTGTATGTCTAACCAACCTAAGTAAAACAAAAAAAAATAAATTATTTGAAACTTTAAATATAAGTAAAGGACACATGCATGGATGTGCCATATTTTATTTGTTATTTTATTGCACATAAATAACTAGTTATAAATTTTTATTAAAATTTTTTAAAAATATTAAAACTTGTTTGTTTGACCACAATAACTTGGTCAAAATTTTATGAAATTATTTTTTCTTTTTTATCCTAGATAGTATGGGAAGCATAGAATGTGTTGCATCTTTTAGATTCAAAAAATGTGAAATCATTTAAGAATTATAGATGTTTCTCAATCAGCCTACCAATCAGGACTTTAGTCAGAATGTATGTATAAAATCAATAATAATTATCTATTTAATTATAAATAAGGCATATCTTATATTTTTAGAAAGTTGACAACTTTATCAATAAACACTTTTTCATTTCATCAAATTTAGATTAAAAAAAAATCATCAGCCACTTTTTTGTCATATCACCACTTTTTGGACCCCATGATCCTGCACTCACTTAGATAATGTAGATACCTATTAATTAGGTAACACATAGTGGAAAAAACTTCATCCCAAAACCTTTGTCCTACACCAACAACATTCAACATACTGCTAGCCTTCTCCATCAGTTTCCATTTCAACACCAACTGATGCCAATTGAGCCACCAACATATTAAATGCTTTCAGGTGGTCTATAATTTATCCACCCTCTTCCATTCTCAAGGAATATAATTTCTTCCTCAATAAAATCTTGTTCATTAAATATTTGTCTTGATACATATCACTAAGCTTCTTCCATAGTTTTTGTGTAGATGTCTCTTCATGGAAATTGATTAAAATAGAGTCTACTAAGCATAATCATATTAGACCCTTAGCTTTACGATTCATAACATCATATTGAGTAGCCAAAGTAGGATCTATAGGCATTGAAACATTCTTATCAACAACATCCCATAAATCTTGATCTATCATAGATCATCCATCTTCAGCTTCCACATTTTAAAATTATTTCCAAAAAATTTATCCACCTCTATTCTCCCTAATGAACTTGCCATCTAAAAATTTCTGCAACAAGATCACAAAAAATATTTTGCACAAGATCCCACTCAAATATGGATTAGTTCAAAAAACCCAACAACCCACAACTAAAGATAAAGGTGATTAGGATTTGATAACACTTGTAAGGAAGCTTAGGTAGTGGTAAAAATTCCTATACTAATCTTGAGAGGAGGATAATGTAAAAATTTACAGATCTTTAAAACACTTACAAACACTTAAACAAAAGTAAATATAAATATCATGCATACCACAACATAGTGATTTATGTGGGGAAAATCCTTTCAGGAAAAAAAATAGCACACTCCAAAGCTACACAATATATTATTCAAAAATTACAAAGATAGCAATCTACTTAGAGAGCAAGCTTATCAAAGCAGTATCACCAACTAGAGATCCAAAGGTGACACAACCACTATTAGACTCTCAAAATACACCACAATACATAGTCATAATACAAGCCCCTCATGAAATAGGTTTTCCTTCTAGGGCAAGTCAAGCCAAAAAAATATCTACCATTAGATCTGAGACCTAACAATGAATGGTAGAGTTTTACAATAATAAAATATACATAAAATTTAGCCTTCGGGAGTGTTGCCCCCAAACCCCCACCAGGGTGTGTGGCCCCCAAAACCCCCATTGGGGGGATGATCTCCCCCAACCCTTTGTAGGGGGTTACCCTATCTCCTTATTCCCCTCACACTTACCTATCAATAGTAAACCTTATATAATTACATTGTTGAGACACATTTTCCCAATGTTAACGTTCACAAGAAATAAAAATTATAGTGTTCATACAAAAAATAAAAATAAAACACTAAAGTTTCCATTACAAATTGTAAAATACACAAAAGTAATAGTGAATGGTTACAATTAATTTTTAATATTTAAATAATTATGAAGGATAGAAGGAAAGAGTTGAGATACCTTATACTTTCATTTCATCATTGATTCAATATTGACCATAAAAGAAAATGATATTTAAGGAGATCAAACCTATGGTTGCATGCTATGTGCTTTTTAATGTTCTCAAATATATAAATTAATAACTAAAAGATTGTTGTACAATGAAGTTTGTGACAATTAAAAATTAAGCTTATTTAATAGTTTATGCATTATTTAAGTTAATTTAGTAATAATACTTATAGGTGATATTAAAAAATTTACATGCACTAATATTTAAAGTTTTTTGTCCAAAATGATAAGGCTATAAATACTTGTATCTATTAGCTACTGAATAGCACATTTAGGTTTTGTTACTAGTTTAATGATGTGAATTATAAATTGAATGTTTCATCAAATATTTTTAAAATAATATTTTACTATCTTTGAGAAAAAAAAATTGATTATATGGAAAATTCAGATTTTGATTGCATTGGAAGCTTTGTAACATGAGCATGAAGTATGGATGGTTGTGTTATGTTGTCATTGATGTCAACATGGTGATAACTATATGGGAAGGCTACTTGGTTTACCAGAAGCTGTTCTCTGTCAGTAATACTCTTTTGTGATGGATCAGTGTGTTAGTATTTGAGTCTTGAATTCACCACAAGATCTAATTTGACTCTACTCTCTTAACCATGTTTTCTTGACTCATTAAGACAACTATATCTTGGATCTTGAGATTTATTTCATTGTGAGCAGAAATTTATCCCTAACAAAGTTTAACTTTGTATCCTACTATTGTTCTATGTGTAGCATACTATGTGGGAGACTCCGCATTCTACTAGAGTGAACATTCTTATGCTGAGGTTTTGTTGATAGTCTCTATGCTAGTAGTATGATGGGAAATTAATGTGTTCTCAGATCCAAAAGGTTTTTGTTTTGAGAAAGAAAGAATTGTGCTCTAGTCTTGTTTGACTCAACGAATGCAATATATTATGAAGACTATTTATGTTTTATGGATGTTAGTCGACTTGGTATAATGCACTATGTGGATAAAATGTTTAATTCTTATTTAGTGTCGACGAAGAAGGTTTTGATTATTTTGTCTTCATCTAATTAGGTTGGCCTAATTGATGAATAAGATATACTCGTGTATATATAAGATGAAAGATAGAAGAGAGATATACAAGTGAGTGAGAAGGAGAAGTGTATGTGAATAGAGGAGAAGATCAGAGCCTAAATTCTTTATTAGTTATGATCAGTACAGTTTTGTTGAGTTACTGCTATGTGAGGAAATACTTCTTATTCTGAGCTTCAATGAAATTGAACCCTACACATTGAAGGTGTATTCTATCAGTTCAATATTTTGGCAGCGAATGACTATCTTCGTAATCTTGGAGGTTAGCCATCCTTTGTACTCAGGTAGTGAGCCTTTTTAAGGACAATGAGTTCTGGCAGTGAGCCTAGTAATATTTTGTATCTAGATATAATATATTGTGAGTTAACCCTCATCGTGGTTTTTCCATTTTTGGGTTTTCCACATAAAAATATTGGTGTTCATGTGTATGGTTGCTTTGACTTGTTTTTGTGTTCTCTCTTATTGATTCATTCAAAATTGTGATAATGTTTAAGTGGATTTTATTATGGTTTTGTGGAATACTAATTTACCCTTCCCTTAGTATTCCATATGTTCAATAATTTGTATCAGAGCTTGGTCCCTTGGAGGAAACCTAATAGCTTGAGGGAGGCCCCGAAATATGAGTACAAAATTTTTTTTCCCTCGAAATTAGTCTTTATTGAATGTTTAGAAGATATGAAAGATCTAAAGGACAGGTTGATAAAAGAAAATGAGTATATTGAAAAGTTGTAAAGTAAAAGTGTTGAAGCATGTGATCTATTGACTGAAGGAGAAGAAATTATCTCTAGCCTATTACAACAATTAGATGAGAAGAAAAGATCTGAAGAATGTTAGGAAATTTAAATTCAAAGAAAGATGGATGAATGCTTAAAGTTAGAAGAAGTAGAAATATTGAGATTTGATCTAGAAAAGGAAAGAAGTTTTAAAGAAAAATTTAAGATAAGCCTGGCGATGCTTGATTAATTGTTTACCTCTCAAAGACTGGAAATGGATAGGTGTCATTTAGGGTTTGAGAGAGGTCAAATTTCAAAAGTGAAGCAATCCACTGGTAAGAATACTTAATACAAACATAAACAAATGAAGGATCCCAGAATAAATCCCATAAAAACTCATGTTAAGCGTTGTGATGCTAAAAGGTACTTATCTTTCAATGGTGTTGGTTACAAATGCAAGAAGTTTTGTCAAAAAGAAAAGGATAGCAAATGTAAAATGAATGATTGTTTATTCAATAAGTGTTCTAAGTGCAAGAAGAATGGATATAAGGTTGGTGCATTGAATAAAAAGGAAAATGTGAGGAAGAATACTACTTTCTGTAAGTGCAACAATCTGAAACATCTTGGCAGTATCAACAGAAGAAAGAAAATTTCTATTCGGTGAAGAAGATTGGTCAAATATTTGATCCAGAAGAAGCAAGAAAGGAATCAAAATCATAAGTTTTATTTGTACCGACCTCTCGTGTAGATACTCCTATCAATTTCTAAGAAAAAGTAGTGGCTAAGGGGGAGTAATCATCAGAAAATATAATAAACCCCCTCATCGATACTTGTGTCATATCATGACAGAATTATATTTAATGTGGTAAGGAAATTAAGAAAATTTTCAGTCACATGTATGAAGGATAAAATCTCTAGAATTCAAAAGGATGAAGGAATACACAATCTTCGAGGCAATCTACTTGCAAGTTAAAGCATTTACTACAAAATCATTCAGAATGAAAGGAATATGTTTAGATAATTCTTAAAGGCTTATGTATTTTTGGAAAAGTGTGCAATGGAAGTTTAGAAGGAAATTCAGAGTTTTAGGGTTTGAGGAAGAAGTCAAGCAGATTTGAAGTGAGCTCCTGAAGTAGGATATCTATACATTTCTTGTTGGAATTTTTAGAGGTATTCCTATTTACACAATATTTCACTTTTATTGCTATGGATAATTCAAAGGTTGTGAATTGTGTGGATAAAACTAGATTGAAAAGATGTTTGAGGAATGTTTCAGATGAGTTTTTTGGTGCATTCTCTTTCATCCCTCTAAGAGTGTTTCGTATAGAAGATATCTATGCATTTGTTTATAGTAAGATAGAAGAGATGTCATTAGTTCAGTTGAACGTTCTTTGGGAAAGTGGATTGAAGTAAAGCCATGATGCCTGCAAAGTGTTAGTTGAGAAAAAGTTAGATGTTTGGAGGAAATTTCCCTTGTTTGAATTTGAGAAGGAGTACATTTGAAGAGTGTTGAGAAAAATTCATAATGAATCTCTATGGATAGATGAGGTGCATTTGATTTCTAGAGAAGTTATTAGAGATGTAACGGGTTTGTGTTCCTCCATACTAGTTCCCAAACTGAAGGCTATGGATGAGAAAGAAATAATTGAGGTTACAGGTGCGAGTTATAAAGGGAAAGAGATTGAATTGAGATCAATTGTTGATCTGGTAATACGGTATGCTACTATGGTCATCGATCACAAAGTTTGTATCCCTAACAATGACCTTACAATTTTTACTCCTACAGTGCATACTACTATTGATATGGTAATAAGAGGTATGGAATATTACCTATGTGAATTACTTTGTATACATATTTTGAAGAATTTAAGGGAAATCAAGAAGAGTAAGAAGAATACATTTCGGTAAGGAAATTTGGTTGTCTATTTATTCTTTTACTTTTTGAAAGAGTTGTTGGTAATAGGAAGGATAGAATGGTCAAATTCAAAGCCTATTTCCTATCAAATCAGGAACTTAAATCTTGGTAGTTTGGATGCACAAGAATCCGCCCTTGTTGCATTCTTTGGAACATTTCAGATGAGGATGAACAAAAGGTTTTAGATTCTAGTAAGTTTTGTAGAAAGATACTTTGAAAGCATAAATTTTCTTGTGTCTACAAATTATTTTCACATGGAAGCAGTTGAATCAAGGTTAGTTTGGATATTTGAATTGATCTATGAAGTTTCAGAGGCTGAAGTTGATAACTATGCAAAAATTATTTGGAAAACCCTAAGAATCTCGATGTAGAAGGAACCTCTGGTAGCATGACCAAAAAAGGGAAGAAGAGGAAGAGTGTTGTTAAGCAAGAAGTTGCAGAAGGAAGTGATATTGAACATGAGCATGAAAGAATAAATATTCAAAGAGCTTTGGAAGAATTGCAAAAGGTTATTCCTAGTGCTAATTTTGATTCATCTATTTCTATTGTGGAGAATCTTTGTGGCATGATTGATTCTTTAAAGTTTTACATCTTTGGACATGAAGCATCTACTGAAGGATATTTGGAAGATACAAAAGAGAAATGTGTGACTAAACACAGTCAAGTAATGAAGGAATTGGAGTGTGTACAAGGCTGTGAAGAAGAGGCACATAAATTACTTTATTTTTGCTTAGATTGGTCTGGCTGTACACTGAATATGAGAAATGAGATAAGGATGAGTGAGTCCTGGTTGAGCACTCAGGTAGATACATATAGATTAACAAAAGATAAAAGCAATCAGAGGTGGTTCTACATTGTGCAGCTTTAGGATAAATTCTTTTCTCTACACGATTAGAGGAAAGATGTTATAAAAAAGTTTGTGGCACTTAGAGATATGATTAAACTCAAAAATTCTACTATTTCTAGTGCTCTTGGATGTATTGGAGAGTTATCAGAGATCAATCTTAGTCCCAATATTTTAATAGATGGTGTAGAGTCTTTAATTAAACTTGAGCTATTTTAGAAGACTCTTGTCAATGAAAAAGGTTTATGGGAAGAAGGTAAAGTGTTGTGGAAGGCTATCCTAGAGAGTCTCAGAGGTTCTTCTTTAGGTTAATTCTAGGTTGCATTCGCATTTTTCTGGTTACATTTTGATGCATAATTACATATATACTAGACCCCTTCCTTTGCCATTGATTTCAAAGGGGGAGAGATAAAGAGATGAAGAGATAGAGATTTAGAGGATTTTTTTTTTTGTGAAGAACAATTTTGATACCTGGGAGTATTCAGAGTATTCGGTTGTAGTTTACTAGAAAATGTTTTTGTCATGCATGTTGCCATCATTACCAAAGGGGGAGATTGTTGGAAGCTTTGCAACATGAGCAAGAAGTATGGATGGTTATGTTATGTTGTCATTGATTTCAACATGGTGATAACTATATGGGAAGACTGCTTGGTTTACCAGAAGTTGTTCTCTACCGGTAATACTCTTTTGTGATGGATCAGTGTGTTAGTATTTGAGTCTAGAATTCACTGCAAGATCTGATATGACTCTACTCTCTTAACCATGTTTTCTTGAGTCATTCAGACAACTATATCATGGATCTTGAGACATCTTTTTTTGTGAGCAGAAAGCTATCCCTGATAGAGTTTAACTTTGTATCCTACTATTCTTCTATGTGTGGCATACTGTGTGGGAGACTCCTCATTCTACTAAAGTGAACATTCTTTGTTGCGATTTTGTTGATATTCTCCTTGTTGGTAGTATGATGGGAAATGAATGTGTTCTCATATTTGAAAGGTGTTTTCTTTGAGGATTATTTATTGGTTTGCATAATTACACTCTAGTCTTGGAAAACTTAGCGAATGCAATATATTATGTAGACTAGTTATGTTTTAATAGACGTTAGCCGAATTTGTATAATGCAATATGTGGATAAAATGTATAATTCTTATTTGGTGTTGATGAAGAAGGTTTTGATTATTTTGTCTTCATCTAATTAGGCTGACCTAATTGATGAATAAGATACCCTTATGTGTATATAAGATGAAAGATAGAAGAGAGATATATAAGTGAGAGAGAAGGAGATGTGTATATGAACATAGGAGAAGATTAGAGACTAAATGCTTGATTAGTTGTGATTAGTACAGTTTTGTTGAGTGATTGCTATGTGAGGTAGTAATTTTTAATTTGAGCTTTAGTGGAACTAAAACCTGCACATTGAAGGTGTATTCTATTAGTTCAATCTTTTGGTAGTGCACCACTATCTTTGTAATCTTGGAAATTCTCCATCTTTTGTACTCAGGAAGTGAGTATTTTTAAGGATAGTGAGTCCTGGTAGTGAGCACCATCATATTTTGTATCCGGATATAATATATTATGAGTTAACTGTCACCATGGTTTTTCCCTTTTTGGGTTTTCCACATAAAAATACAGGTTTTCATGTGTATGGTTGCTTTGACTTGTTTCTATGTTCTCTCTTGCTGATTCAATCAAAATTGTGATAATGTTTGAGTGGATTTTATTATGGTTTTGTGGAATACTAATTCACTCCTCCCCTCTTAGTATTTTGAATGTTCAATAGAAGGGAACGGAAACCCTTTACAACTTAACTTATAAAATGTTGCTTAAGAGATACTACATTAAAAAACCAATAGAGCTCAACACCCAAGACACCAAAAGAAACAAAATACTGCTCAAAATATATAATAGTAAACTATCATCAACACCCAAAAACAACAAAATGGAAAAACAACAAGAAAAAAACTAAGACCCAACAATAGAAAAGCAGACAACAAATAGACAAACAGACAAATAGAACACTATTTTATACTGCTTAAGTTGTTGGCCACCTGAAACTCCTGGCTTCTATGCATTTCAATCATTTCCAACAACTCTTTTTTCTTAGCTTCAAAGGACTTCTTACAGTTAGCTATCCCTCTAGCAACAAGGCCTTTACCATTATCTATTGTACATTTTTTCCCTTTACCTTTTTCCGAGTGTTCCTTCTCCGTTAACTCAGAAAAATACAATTAGTCCTCCTCAAGCTCACTAATTTTGTGAAGCAGGACTTCCAAATATTTTGCACTATTCTTCATTGAAATGTGACAACCATGGAGAAGCTTCTTTATATCTGCATTAGTTTCCAATATCTTGGCTTCTAAACCAGCCAAGCACTCTTCACACATGGATTTGAAATCATAAGGAGGTGGAATAATCATTGAGATTGGAAAATTCCTCAAAAATTAGATTTACCTTTAGAGGCTCTGACTTACACACTTCTGCTCCACATCCTCCTCCTGAACCTTATTCTCCCTCTCCAAGTCCACATCGGGAGAGCTACAAACTGAAGAGTCATTGATTTACACTACCTTTTCTTCATAAGCATTCTCCTCTCAAAGCACCATGGTAACCTTAACTTAACCATATCTTTCAAGACCTAGTTCTTCAACTTGGCAATGTGTTTGGAAACCCTTCTCAGCTTATCCTTTTCCTCCATTTTCATCACATTTTCCAGCATTCCCTCCTCTTTACCACCAACCACAGTGTCACCCTGGCCAACATCCAAATCTTTGTTCTTGGGTGTGGAATTTCCAAAGCCCACCTTTGTATCCTCACGATCAAAATGGGAATCCAACTCATTTAGAATAAGGTGCTTAGCTTCCCATTTGATTTTAAGGCTACCCTTCTTCATTTTTTTCAAGGAGGTAGCCACATGGGCTGGGGACCCATCCTTGTCCTCTTCATTCCACTCCTTTTCCTCAACAATGCTGGTATCCAAGCAAGAAGAGCCAGAAGCTTCACTTAGAATCTTCTCCTTACCGTTAATTACAGAGGTAGGGACAAGGGATTTAACATGCTCCATGATTAAAAGAATGAGACCCTCATGGAGAACCAAAGCCCTCCTATTTTTTAAGTGAGAATAAATAGAGACGTTAATGGAAGAAAACAAAAAATGGATAGGAAATAAATAGCGCATGTCTAAAATGGTTTAAAAGAGTAAAATGATGGCCAAGGATTGTAGTGAACCTGCCTTCCAAAGTCACATAATGCATTATCACCTCCGCAATATTTTCCCATACCTTCTTGAGATACTTCCACTCATAGCCCCAACTTTCCATTTTGATAAGTTTTTTCCATTTGTAATCTTTGAAGAATTGAGCCATTGCTTCCTTTTTACTCTTCTTGTCATTATAGAACTTACGGCCAACCATCGATAACCCAGTCACAATAGCAATTAGCTCCTCATTGATATCAACTGCCAAGCCCTTTATCTGAAGTTTGCAGTTATGCCAACAAGAAAAAAACTCTTTTGAAGCATTTGGGTCATGACCATGCAATCTTTCTAAGAAAAGCATAAAATTCCCATGTTGGAGAATCCTCCAAATTTTCTTCTTCTTCCTCAAGCTCGCAAAATAATGTGACTCAATTATGCTCCTATTACCTTCTATTTCCTCAAAAACTAGGAGTAGAAAACCTTTGCAATTACTATTCATTTGATAGCCAACAAGCCAAACAAAACCCACAAAGTGTGTGAGTCGAGAATTGGTACTAAAGATTAAATGATGCTACCACATAGGCTCAGACAAAACCATCATTTCTCATTAAGATCCTAGCTTTCTCAAGAAGGAGAGAGCCTTCCTCCCATGCTCGATACTCATTTAGCTTGACAACCTCATTGGCAAAAAAATCTTCCAATGAATTACCTTCTCAAAAAATGTGAGATACAAGGGTCTCTTCACAAGAACTTAACATGACTATAGTATCCTTTATTAATTGATCAACATTCGAACTGGGCTTATGGGTGCCACGTAGATAATTGATGATGTTTAAAGAGTCACATTCTACCCATATTTTAGAGTGACCCCTATCCACAACATATTTGATGCTTATAAACACAACCTCTGCCTTAGCATACTGATTTGTCTAATTTCCCAACAAGAGTGTCACCATGCCTAAGATCCTACCATCCTCATTCCTCAACACCCCCCCACAACCTCCAGGCCCAAGGTTACCCTTGGCTGCCCCATTAAGAAAAAATGTTGCTCTATATGTTTGTATTCATATATATTAATTAATAGAAATGTTGATCTATATGTTTGTATTCATACATATTCATCAACATAAACAAAGGTGCCAAATTATTCTCAAAATGTATTTCATACTAACAAAACGGATTTAATATTTTTATAAAAAATATTTGCATATTAGCAAACTATTAACATGCAAAAACAATAAAATAAGTATTATTAAAAAGACAAAAATATTAGTTGACAATTTAATCTAGAAAAATATTAGTAGTAGCATAAAATCAAAATAACACATATAGTCTAATCTTGTATATTTTATTGATGAATATTGGAGAAAGATAGATAAAAATTATGGGAAATCACATGATTATGCATTGTAATTTTTGTTCTGAATCTTTACTGGATGCTACCTCTTCTGATATTGGAAGAGAATTAGTGAGATATATCAAATATAGAGTGTAGAAAATAAAGTGCATTTAACAGGAAATTTTTATTGCTTAAAAATGAAAGAAAGATACTTTAAAACTAAGGATTTAAATTCTTTTAGTCATAATTTTAGTTAGCTAGGTAGTGTTGATGTTATGCTAGAAGAGGCGGACAACTGCACATTGTTCCTTTTTTTAAATACTTATATCTTGGTATAATCTAACTGTTGCATTGAGTAGTTCAATTATAGATCCCAAAATAGATGCCCTTGTTGCCAATTTTCATAGTGAGGAAATGATAGAAATCCATGGATGAGGGTTCTAAGGATGCAATACATGGTAGACACAAGGAAATGATGGTAAGAAAAGGTGGGATAAGGAGAGGGCCAAGTTAAAAGGATAATACAAAATTCCTAATAAGGGTAGTGTTTGTTAGAGTAAAGGTTTAACTTAATTATGTTAATTAAGTTACCTTTATTCCTCTCTTAAGATTTCACTTTAGTTTTCATATTGTGACATTCAATAATTATATTAATTATTAAATGTCTTCCTATTAGGGTTTCTTTAGGGTTACACAATCTCCTTTTATAAGGATTGATCATTGTATTTAATATTTCTCTCTGATTAATACATTTCCAGCTTTCAGAGCACCTTTTCCTTTTGTCTGGAATGTCTTCTTTTTGTGACAGGTTATTTGCATGCAAGTGATCTTTGGGGTCTATGAGGTGAGCTTTCCCAATTTCAACATGGTATTAGAGCTCTAGACCTATGGCTTCCTATTCATGATTTGAAGATATTCTCTCAAAACATTTTTTCTGTGCAAGGGTTTCAAGCTAGATTGTCTTTTTTGTGAATCTAGGGGTCATCTAATTTTCTAGGCATTTTTGGACAAAATGGACCTCGCCATTGAGTCCATAGGGCCCAAAAAACCCTATTTTCATATAAAATTTATCCAATTTGAACATAGTTGAACCAAAAGGAGAAAAAAAATTGCCCAAAGGCTGTACGGCCCCAGGGCTTGCATATCGAGGTGAGAAACACACAATTTTTTTTTTTTTTTTAAAATAAGTTTTTTTTGAAAAAACTGCGCTCGCAGTTCAAAAGCAGGGCGTTACTCGTCCGCCACCAAGTAGTCACGAGGCAGCCACCTGCCAACCACTCAAACCAGTGGAGCCGCCCAGTAGCCACCGACCTTCCCCTCTTCCAACCGACCACCTACCAACCACCGACACCCCGCTCATGCACCGCCTACTCACCGCCTATGTGCCACCAGCTCAGTTGTCCCCCTCAAATCCGGCGCCTGGTCATATTGGGGACCAGGAGCTCGCTGACAGCCCCCATCTTAGCCCCCTAGTCACGCATGTGACTAGGGGCTATTTTGAGCAACTTTCGGTAAATTGGGTGTAAAATGGACATCCGAGCTCGAATTTTTGAAAACAAATAGGTGTCGGAAAGCTGGTTCTGAGCCCAATCTGTTGATGGAGGTTATTTTTTCTGATTTTTCCATTTTTCTGCATTTTTTTCTAGTCAAAGTCAGAACTTGTTTTTTGCACTCTGGGGAGCATAACTTTTGCGACTACGCTCCATTTTGCGTAAATGAATAGGAATCAAAAAGTTGGTTTAGTGCTCTACACAATGATTTAACTTATTTTCCTAGATTTTTCTCTAGGTATATTTTACTCAGCATTTTGTGTTTTCATAGTTTACTTAATTACTTGGACATTTTGGCAATTGGGAACCTCCTATTTGCATCATTAGGCTCTCTTTCATTTGATCTACATGCTATAAGGTCAATTTTCTCATATTTTTTAATTTGAAGAGTTATCATGGGGTTTTCTACTCACCCTTTAGTTGTAATTCTAGAATGGGGTAATTATAAATCATGAGTAAAGGGCATACTTACACATTGTAGGTGGCTTAATATTTTTCCTTATTTGTATGATCTCATACCTGAACCGGCCACTTCAGATGGAAAACTAGCTGGGATATCATTAGAGATCACATAGTAGGACTTATATTGTCTAGTATTGATGATGACACTGTATGGACTATATCAAACATTGATTGTCCCCACCCACTTTGGAAACGTCTCTGGGAGATCTATGGAGACCCCAATCTCTCTCCATTCCCAGAGGATCCTGCTTCAGATTGTCTCTTACCCATAGCTTGGAGAGATAATACACCCTTTGATCATGATACTTTAGAGGAGCTTGAGTATTTAGAAACCCTTACATGTTCTGATGGATCAGAGGCTTGTCTCACAGTTCCTACTCTTCAGAATGAGATTATACATGTATCATCCATTGTTCCTGATGACATCAGTATCACCACATTGGCCCCTATGGATTCAGTTCAGGATCATGGGATTCTTATCTTGTAGACACATTCTTGTTTATTGAGTCTCACACTATAGATCTTGAGGATTATTTTGAGGAAATTCATCTCCTCTACCTTGATAGTCAGGTTATCACTGTACACCCACCATTATCCATGCATTCAGAGGTTGCATTTTAGGATTCTCCACATCAATTTGGATTTGGCATCATTTGTTTCAGTTTAGACAGAGAGATTCTTCAACATCCTATCATGGCACACATCTTGAGACAAATTGGTTCATCACTCTTCACAGGGTTTCTTCGACATCATCCTTTGGATCCGTTTCTTCCCAAGGGGAGGAATGTTATTTGTTGCTTCAGGATCTCTTTTTGGATTCTACATCAGGCATCCACCATTATGATAGGAGTTTCTTCATTGTGGGGGGGCCTTCTTGTCTCTTTATATCTCTCCTATGGAGACCATTGTATATGTACTTATATGATAGAAGCTGTCTATGGGGGGTATCATGTAATCCACCTCCTATCCTTCTTTCATTAGTTCATTTCATTCTTTTATTTTCTCTCTTTTGGGGGGGAGTTTTGTTCCCATGAGGTTTTCTCCCTTTCTCCACTTTACAGAGATTTGGTTGTATTCGGGTACCTGATCAGGCCTAGTTGTCGAGACCCTTATTTTCTTTCATGCATTGTAGTTACCTTTGCTTTCTTACACATGTTTGTAGTTGCACTCTTTCTCATCTTAAGGGGGGGTGTTAGAGTAAAGTTTTTAACTTAGTTATATGTTAATTAAGTTACCTTAATTCCTCTCTTAAGATTTCACTTTAGTTTGCATATTCTGACATTTAATAATTATATTAATTATTAAATGTCTACCTATTAGGGTTTCATTAGGGTTGCACAATCTACTTTTATAAGGATTGATCATTGTATTTTATCTTTCTCTTTGATTAATACATTTTCAGCTTTCAGAGCACCTTTGCCTTTTGTCTGGAATGTCTTCTTTCTATGTCAGGTTATTTGCATGCAGGTGATCTTCAGGGTCTATGAGGTGAGCTTTCGCAACTTCCATAGTGTTAAATATTATAAGTGAGGAAAATGGGTACATATAAAGAAGGAGCATATATATTTAATAAGAAGTTTTCTAAAGATTCCTTTAATTATAAATCATCTAATAATCAAAGAAATCATTTATTTCTTTCAACTAACTTTGCTAGTGATGACTCATGCTTTGTTGATTTAGGTGCCTCATATCATATGAATCATTAAATCAGGAGTGGTTTACTTTATATGTAAATCATATGATGCCCAGGTGGCATGTTCCTTAGTAATAATAATTGTGTGGGAAATATTAGTATCAAAATAAGATAATAAAAACAGACCAATGCAACATTAAACTAAAGAAAGCTAAATAAAATGAACTGAAATAAATCAAACAAAGCTTCTTCAGAATCGTTCCATTGTCCTTTATCTCCAGGGATTTGCTTGAAGTTGCTTGCTCTCAGATTGTGTAGCAAAGCTTCTCAGAATGGCAACCTACAGAACGAGTATGCAAAGGGAGAGAGTACTTCTCTATCCTATATGTTGGTGGAGTGAAATGTTGATGTATGAATATGCACAGGGGTTGTAGATTATGCACAGGGGTTGTAGATTATGCACAAAGGTTGTGGATTATGAATGCTATTGAAACTAAGCTATGAGGATAATTGGCCATGATATGCTATGATTCTAAAGTTATGGATGATAAAGGCTATGCTATTGCAAATATGGTATAGTTTTCCTATATGAAAGCTTCTCCTGTTTTCAAAGACCCGACAATCCTTTTTATAGCTTTTTGCAGGCAAGAGCCTAGTTGGCAAAGATCAATGGTTGTGAGATTGTCTGGTAAAATTGAATGGTGAGAGATGGAGAGGTTGAGAGGAAGATGGAGGATGTTGGGAGGTTGGAGAGAAGAATGGAGGTTTGTCTTCAACCCATGGGAACAAGCTTGCTCAGGAACAGAGAAATTTAATTTTCTGTTTTGGAAGTTTGTTTCATAGTTGTTGAAGATAATCCAATTTAATTAAATAAATAAATTTCTTTAATTTCATGTGAGTTTGATTTTTGATTTTAGAACTATAGAAGATTCAATTAAATGTCTGAAATATTTAATTGCGAATATACTTTAGAAAAATTAATAAAAATTGTGAATGGATTTAGAGGAATTAATTAAATATTTGGAATATTTAATTATGAATTTAGAGGAATTTTAGAAGAGAAGAATATTTACTCTTTATTTGAATAAAATATTCAAGCCAAGATTATATGATAATTAATATAAATAAATCGTAATGTTTATTTAATTAATTAAGAAATGGATAAGAAAAGTGATTAAATAAACTTATTTATTTAATCAAAATAAAAGAATGGGCAATATAAATAAATTATTTAGATTTATTTATACGCAGATTGAATTCAAAGATTTAATTAAATATTAAAAATATTTAATTAATTTCCAGACTATTGTGATGTGACCATTTTTAGGTGTATACATTTTGCCCCTCTTTGAAGTGATGTGTTTTACACATTGCTTCAATGAAATTTTGAAATTTTCCCCAGACGCTGATTGTCGAATGATGCTAATTGTCAAACGATGATAGGTATATGCCCCCTCAGATGATGAATCGATAAGATTTTTTTTTTGAATTTTTAGTTTTTGAATTTTTATGATTTTTAAGATGTTGATTCGTCATTTGAAAATGATGATGTGAAGAAATTTATGTGGAAAGACATGAGATGAAAAATTGATGACCAAATTGCCCCTACTGTGATAAAATGTGATAAAACACATGACTTTGTATTCATTGTTTGTATAATGCGTTGCCCTGATTTGATGATGTTTGTCTAATAAATTTGTTCCCAAGGTTGTTGGAAAACAAATACTAGCTGATAAATTTGTTTCTAAAGTTGTTAAAAAAAAATAGTTGTTGATAGGTTTGCTTCTAAGGTTGTTAAAAACAAACAAGATTTGGATAAATTTGCTTTCCATGATGATGAAAAACAAATAGTTTGTTGATAAGTTTGCTTCTAAGGTTGTTAAAAAAAATAGGATTTTGATAAATTTGTTTTCATGAAAATGCAAAACAAATAGGTTGTTAATAATTTTGATTGATTTATTATTGATGTTGTTTTGACTTGATGGCGCTTCCTATTCAATAGGAGAGATTGGGAATTTTACAATTATGGGAGCTATTCCCAAATACATGGAGGTTGATTCTGTAGCTTGGATAGGTAGATGGAGATGTGATTGAGGCATGTGGACCGACCATTTATTTGAAAAGACATGAAACTTTGATACTTTTCCAACTTTTGGGAAAATATATAAATGGAAAATGTAGATTCTAGAATGAATGTAATCTATACCAACCATGCAGGGTATCCGTACAATATTTCCATTCTAAGAGCTTATTTGTGCTTTTTGTGTCATCATAGAGCATTGAAATGTTGAAATTTAATACAAGCATCAAAGGGTATGTTAGCACCAGTGATGACCTGAGTATTGCTTTCATGAATTTTGATATAGCAAGATAATACAAGCATCTATGTATAATTGAACCGAGATGACCTGAGTATCGCTTGCATAAATAGATAAGAGTTAACCTGTTTCCCATGCAAATTCCAAAATGTCATCAATGATACTTAGTATAGCATGTCTCACGACCAATTTGCATAGTACTAATGATTCCTCACAAACAACAGACAAAGAAAAATCATACTCCTTCCTTGCTTTTCTAGTTCAGTACATCATCAAATTGCTCCAGAGATATGATAGAAAAATCAACCAACAATTCAAAATTTTCCTATAGTATTCCAAACATTATTCAGATTAAGATCATCCAACTTGGTTAACAACATTGATGTTTGTGTTTTGATTAATGTTGTTTTGACCATGTTGTTTGTTTTCATTGGCATTAAGTGATCATTTTGATGTTGTGGTTGATTTGATGCATCAATAGATGTTGCACTTTGCAAACTGTCATTTGTCTGTTTGTGATATTCTAAAATCTCGTTGCCCCTTGCTTGTTTAGTCTATGTTTCTGCCCCTAGTGTAAACACAACTTGAATATTATGGATATGTACAAATTTCATTAAGCCATGATGAAACACATGGATTCCTGTTGCATGATATGGATATGATAGATATGTACAAATGATAGATATGGATAAAGTGTATAAGATAAGATATATGATGTTCAAGAAGATCCTTAACCTTGTCAAGATCAAAGGTGGAAATGTAAGGAATGGGCATAGAAAGGATAATGACAATGAATGATAAGATGGATGAAACTTGTCCCTAAGTGTAGAGTGCAAGAGGAATATGGAAGATAGGATATGGATGATAGGGAGATGGAGGAAGGACTTAAGCATCAAGTTTCACAACCAAATATCCCTCTAATAAACCAATGCAATGGGAATTAGAATCCTAAATGTTGGCATATTAATGATACGATGCAAGAATCTAAGGACTTATGCAAAAGTTTGGATTAAAGGAGAATGATAGGGTATGAATGTTGGATAATGGATAGGAGGTTGGAAGGCCTACTGATGGATAGATGGAAAGGTTGGAAAGATCAACATTGGCACACACCTTGAAGGGTGGTGGAGTGATGAAGGAAAAATGGATTTGGAAGGTGATAGGTTATTAGATGGAAAATTGGAGGAAGCTTTTGGATTAGAAAATTTGGATGCCAATTTAGATTTTATTGCTTTTATGAGACTTGTAGGAATCCACATGATTTTTGACTTTGAGTTTTGCTTTGTGGACCTTTGTGGCCTTTGACATTTTTCTTTTTGATTTATGGACCTTTGTGGTCTTTGAAAATTTCCTTTTTTCTTTGATGGGCCTTTGTGGCCTTTTAGATTTTTCTTTTGATTTTGAATCAAATTTTATTTTATTTTTGCATGACTCTTTGAGGAGACATGTTGATCCTTTGATACATGTGGATTTTTATATTGAAGCTTTTGACATTTGGCACCCAAATTGCTTCCAAAAGAAATAGAAGGAGTGTATTGAGATGAACGATATGGAAGTATGATAGATGAGTTAATATGGGTATAATATTGAAAGTGGATCACAGATGTGTTCCTTTGTTGTTCTTGAGAAATAGGATATGGACCTAGGATAGAGGGAAGGTTTGATGGACTAGGATGAGGACCTAGGATAGATGGAAGGTGTGATGAAGTAGAATGAGGACATAGGATAGATGGAAGGTTTGATGGACTAGGACACTTAGGTGTATAACCAAGGCCGTGGTGATATGGGTTTCTTTCAATAGAAAGGGGTTCTAGGATACCTTGCTCATGAAGGCCTAATCCTTTTCCTTTGTAATTCATACTTTGACACATTCGTTTACCAATGGGATATGTATTGTTTTTAAAACAAGATGCAAGTCCATTTTGAGGAGGATATGATATGGATGAGAGGATAGGTGTTGGAAGTAAACCGGAATGGATAAAGGTGGAGGATCCCAATTTATAGGTGTGGGGTTCATGGATAACTTGAATAGGTGTGATAGACTCTTGACATGGGGATGATGGGGTGTTTTGATCTTGACTTGGAAAAGGATTATGAAGTGGTATGAAAGGCATATCTTGATCATGATAAGGATAATCATCTTCATGGGATGAAATGGTATCATTGAATGTAAGCATATATTGATCTTGATGAGGAAGGGAATCATGAAATTTTGTAGAAATCATATCTTGATCATCAATTGGTAAGACATCATTAGATAAGATGAAAGAACTATCATGCTCTTGTGATACAATAGAATCATGGGATGGTATGGATTGATTAGATGATGTGGAAGGAGAACTTGGAAGGATACATGTCCCTTGAGATGGAAGGGAATTATTTTGGATGAATAATGAAAGGAGGGGATCATCATATGGTTCTTGAGAGATGAGATCTTGATCAAAGATAGGAAGGGTTTGTAGAATGTTTTGATCGAGATGTGTAGATTTAAATGAATCATCAGATGTAAAGGATATGATAGAAGAAGGTGATTGAATGGAATCGTTATCTTGAGTGAAAGAATCGTGAGGTTCATTTTGAATTATGGGGGATGAAGATAAATGCATGACATGACCGGATTGGTCAATTTTATTTGATGGCTTAGATTTAGGCTTCTCATTTAACCTTTGCAAAAATTCAAAAACATTGAATTTGGATGATGTTGCTTTTGGAGGAGAAGAGGTTATGTTCATATTTCCATCAAAGGACTTCATAGTTGTGCCCCCTTGTATTTCCTTGATTTTCCTTTGGAGTGCTCTTATTTGTTGGGGAAAACTACTAAGATCATTTAATGGAGTTTTAGTATTTTCAGGATCTTCCTTAATTTTCTCCATATTGTAGTTAGAGGGAAATTTGGCACCTTGGTTTGCTAAAAAAAGAAAGTATCCTTCTTTATCTCGCTCTAAGATCTTGTCCAAAATTATGTGAAACTGTGGATCCTGTTCAACTTCTTGAATCATTTCATCGGTTATTTCATCATTTGAACTATTCCGAGTATGAAACCTATGAAAAGGATTTTCTTCCCTATCAACCATGTTGTAAAGTGGACACCAAGCGTATGCTTTTGAAATGTTCTTCTAGACTTAGATCATAGGTTTATAAGTACAAAAATGATGATGTCTTAATCTGATAAGATGAAAATATTATGATATGATCAAATGACATTTCTAACTCTTGATTGTGGCTTCCAAGATGAAAGGATATCAAAATCATGTTGGGGAAGTTGAATCAATAATCAAAAACTTGTTTGAAAAGATGTACTTTTTTGAGATTTGATCCTAGTCTTGAAAAATGATAAATGCATCAAATAGCCTAGTTTTTTTTCAAGATTAGTGAATGATTTGGTTGGGATGAGTGGGATATTCAATTGAGGGTTGTGGTAGATAAGAAGAATGAATACACTGACTGTGGTTGTGCCTTTAAGAAAGGGCTCTTCTTTGAAAGAAAGCTCGTGAGTATAATGGTTCTACAACATAATCATCAGTGAAATCTCTAACAAAGTTGTGATATCGATGGATAAAGGTTCTATGTTTAAGTAAAACCTTTTGACTTTGGTACAAGAATCGTCTTTTCTTCAATAGTTCTTGTAGCTAAGGGGTTTCTTTGGCTTTTTGATCCATTTGAGAATTAATTTCTTAACAAAGGTTGTGGATTTCCAATCTCTTAACATGAGAGTAATCAATGTAATTGTGAGTTTTGGATGATCTTTACTGAATTAATGTTTTGAAGACACATCAAGCAAGTTGTAGAATAGTTGTTCTTAATTCCTATACTAAACATCAAGTTTACGATCAAAATATTTTTCAAAAATTGTTTTCACAAGTTTTACACATGACAGATAGTTCAAGCAGACTCACTCTTAGTACTCAAGTAGGTCACCATACTAATCAACAACCCACATCTTAGAATTGCGTCGACTCACATAGCCATGTTACCCCCAAAGGGGCGCCCATATTTTTGTCTTTTCTAGGCACGTACTCAGAGTGATAGAAATGGATACCGGATCCCCTGAGCAAATGGTCCTTGGTAGTTATATGGTGAGTATCTTGGGGGTAGATTCTTCCCTCCCCTGCACTGTGATTATTATGATGTTCAGAAACTGACTTTGGTTGGATAGTGGGGTTTTCGTTCGGTGCGGAAAATGATATACTCCCTCGAAAGACCTCCCTACCTTTAGAACAAAGGCTTTGGGGATGGTTATCTTGCACACTACTGTCAAAAGAGGGTTTCGCCAAATTTGCTTTAAATTTTATAGTGGGGCAAAATAGCCTAGCTTTGGCTTGAACCCACTTGAGTCATTCCTCTTGGGTGAGTACTTTTTCCTACAAGAGTAGGCTCTCTAAAAGGTATTATCAAAACTTAAAATTGTATGAAATGAAATAGATGAGTTTGGCATTTTGATCACCCAGTTAAGGGGAGAGCATGGGCCTATCACTGTTTAATCAAAGCAAGCAAGAGTTCAATTTTAAGCCCAAATAAATAGTTTTTCTATGTTAGGTGAAGATATTGCTTCACAAAGACATGGAGTTCTTTTTAGTCCAAAATAGAAAATGAAGTGACTATCCTAGGATTGATTCATTCCTTTCAATTAAGTGACTATCTTAAGATTGGTTTTTTTTTTTTTGAAGCTCTTACTGGTCGCAGTTGCGTCAGATTTAGTCAAATCTTACTTTGAGTCATGGATTACAGTTGCAGACTTTAGAAAAAAATGCGCTAAAACAGATATCAAGGGTGCTAAAGAATCTCTGAAGAGCGTTATGGAATTCCTGATGGATGCTATGAAACTACTGACGGGTGCTATGAAACCACTGATGGACGCTATGAAATCCTTGAAGGGTGCTATAAAACCACTTATGGGCGCTATGAAACCACTAATGGGTGCTATGAAATCCCTGAAGGGTGCTACAGGATGCCTGATGGGCACTGTGGAATCCCTGAAGGGCGCTGAACTGGGTGTGAATTGCGTTGAAGCATGTTTAATGCGCTAATACGCTCTTCTAGCCATAACCTATAAAAAAAACTTATGAAAAAATGTTAAAATTGGGGCAAGAGCCCCACCGTGGGTGCCAAAAATGTGTGCGGGAAATGTTAGTATCAAAATAAGATAATAAAAACACACCAATACAACATTAAACTAAAGAAACCTAAATAAAATGAATTAAAAGAAATCAAACAAAGCTTCTTCAGAATCGTTCCATTGTCCTCTATCTCCAGGTATTTGCTTGAAGCTGCTTGGTCTTAGATTGTGTAAGCAAAGCTTCTCAGAATGGCAACCTGCAGAACGAGTATGCAAAGGGAGAGAGTATTTCTCTATCCTATATGCTGGTGGAGTGAAATGTTGATGTACGAATATGCATAGGGGCTGTAGATTATGCACAGGGGTTGTAGATTATGCACAGAGGCTGTGGATTATGAATGTTATTGAAACTAAGCTATGACGATAATTGGCCATGATATGCTATGATTCTAAAGTTATGGATGCTAAAGGCTATGCTATTGCAAATTTGGTATATTTTTCCTGTATGAAAGCTTCTCCTGTTTTCAAAGACTCGGCAGTCCTTTTTATAGCTTTTTGCAGATAAGAGCCTGGTTGGAAAAGATCAATCGCTGTGAGATTGTTTGGTAAAATTGAATGGTGAGAGATGGAGATATTTAGAGGAAGATGGAGGATGTTGTGAGGTTGGAGAGAAGAATGGAGGTTTGTCTTCAACCCACGGGAACAAGCTTTCTTAGGAACAGAGAAATTTAACTTTCTATTTTGGAAGTTTGTTTCATAGTTGTTGAAGATAATCCAATTTAATTAAATAAATAAATTTATTTAATTTCATGTGAGTTTGATTTTTTATTTTAGAACTATAGAAGATTCAATTAAATGTTTGAAATATTTAATTGCGAATAGACTTTAGAAAAACTAATCAAAATTGCGAATGGATTTAGAGGAATTAATGAAATATTTGGAATATTTAATTATGAATTTGGAGGAATTTTAGAAGAGAAGAATATTTAATCTTTATTTGAATAAAATATTTGAACCAAAATTATATGATAATTAATATAAATAAATCATAATGTTTATTTAACTATTTAAGAAATGGATAAGAAAAGTGATTCAATAAACTTATTTATTTAATCGAAATGAAAGAATGGGCAATATAAATAAATTATTTAGATTTATTTATACGCAGATTGAATTCAGAGATTTAATTAAATATTAAAAATATTTAATTAATTACCAGACTATTGTGATGTGACTATTTTTAGGTGTATACAATAATTTATATTAGATTGTTGGAAAAGTTAAGGTAAAACTTAAGTTAAATGATGGGAGAGTAAAATATCTAATAGATGTCTTGTACATCAAAGCATTCACATAACTTTTTTTTTTCAATTTCTGAAATGAATGATGTAGGAGTGAATGACACATCTTATAGTAGTTATTGTAGGTTGGCTAGAGAGAATTTGGTGCTAGTTAAGGGATATCCATGTGACACTTTGTTCAAGATTGATGCATCTACTAATTGCATTTTATCGCATGTAATTAAAAACTCATTCAAGTATTTTGAGACACTACAAGATGTGTTAAATTAGTGAAAAGGGGATTAACACGCTAGTTTATTTTTTGTCGATGGATTGTCTATAATTATTTTATGGACTTTAACTGTTTGAGCATCATGTTCCTTATAAACAGACTAAACTAAAGTTTAACTGTAGTAGCAAGAGAAAATAGATTATTAGAGGTTATCCATAATGATGTTTTTGATCTTGTGAATGTTACTTCATTTAGAAAATTTTATTACTATGTTTTCTTTATTGATGACAATGTTACTAAAACTATCTCAAACTTACATTCTAATAATAACATGATGGAAATACAATTTTTGAACTGTACGAAACTACTGTATATCGATATATCTATATCTTACTGTTAATCAATGTGGAAATAGACAGGCGTAATGATTAGAAAGGAAATGGTATTCTAATTTCACGTCTTTCCTCTTTGTTTTCCTGGAATGTACGATTCATTTGATGTCTGATGTCTCTGTATATATAAAGTCTTCTAGTCAATAAAGCATAGATTTGATCGAATAACTTGTCCCCACTCAATAGCTTTCCAACAATGGGACACATGTTTAATTTCTTAGTAAATCATGCCCGGCACCCATTAGCAGTATGGCATGGGACCTAGTTGTTTGAAAAGATATCTTTTTAGTACCAAATCACTTTCTCTTGTTTGCATGTTTTAATTCGTTTCAAAGTTTTAGATTGAAAAGATTAAGTTTTAGATTCTTTTAAAGTTTTTCATTTTAATGATTTCCTTTTTCAAAATTTTTGATTACGAAGATTGCATTTTAGAATCAAGTTATTTTTAATCTTTATAAGTTTTACGAGTTTCTATCAAAATTTTAAGTTGCATTCAGATTTTATTTCTATTATTAAGTCTCATCTTAATTGTTTATGATAGGTTATGAAAATTTATAAGAAACTTTCTTTGAGGTATTGTCAAATGAATTTATGGTTAATAGTAGGGAAATTGTGGTATTTGCTACCTTTCTTAGAATAAGGGTTCTATGTACTTAATTGGTTTGTATTGATAAATTATTGTACTCTCCACTAAGTTGAGTGTCTATGTCACTGAAGATTGAGATTATTTTTCTTCTCAAGTACTATATAAAGGTAGATTCTTGCTATGGTAAGAACTATTGAAAATGTTAGGAAAGGTGTCTCAACCTTGTTTGTAATATTGAGCAGTTTGAGAACACAATTTTCAAACAATGAAACATAAACACTCATTTTCTAGGCTACAAACTTTATTTTTGGATAAATTAATAAAATTTGGTTGATTGGCATTGCTTCCAAAGATGCTTGTTATGTAGAACTTTTTGATCTCTATAATTTGAAAAAGGACCATAGTAACCTCTTCGATCAAAAGTTATGGCCTATAAAAGTTAGATGTATTACACTGAAAATCTAAAATTATATAGGACATAGAAAAGAGTTGTAAAAGAGAGTTACACTTATTGACCAACTTATGATGCATGTTATGATGTGTCATAAGTCCTCTTTGAGTTGAGATAATGAAACCAAAATGGAAATCCTAGTTTTATGAGTAATTTATGAATGCATTTATGATAGGTGGAAGGATTATGTTCTTTGTAGTCTATGAACTCATCTTGTGATTTGGGTATTGAGTTTCTAACGAAGTATTTGGGTGCCACTTTATTTTTAGTGGTTTTAGATCTGTTGGGAAAATGTCTCCCAACCTTGCAATTATATATGGTTTGTTGTTGATAGGATGTATGTTGCTATATGTTGACTAATCATGCAATTTTTTTTCGTTGACATGTCAAGGATTTCCCACTCACACGTAAAGGCTTTTTCCCACTAACATGTCAAGGCTCTTTCTCGCTGACACATCAAGGTTTTTCCGTTAACACGTCAAATGAAAAATAACCTTGTAAAACCCTAATTCTAGAAGGTTCCAAAAATCTTGTTATAAGCAGTTGGGATGTATGTAGACGACGGTGTATTCTGAGTCTGATAGCGGTCATGTTGTTTGTTGATCTTTCGTGGTTATACTCTTGTGAAAAGGTTGCCATGCAAGTATATTGTAATCATTTGATTTTTGAATAATATATTGGGTGGTTTTTGGAGTGTGGGGTTTTTTCCCCAAAAGGTTTTTCCGCACGTAAATCATTATGTTGTGGTATGCATGATTTTTGTATTTATTTCTGTTTATGTTTTTTTAATTGTTAAAGATCTGTAAATTTTTGCATTTTTCTCCTCTCAAGATTAATTTAGGAAGTTGTTCCACTACCTTAGCTTCCTTACAAGATCATCTTTTTGTAATATCATTTGATGGTCACGTGTACTACTATTTATAGGGTGCTTGAGATAGAGGTATTGATAGTGAATTTGTAGATACTATTATGTTGCTAGAATTAAATTATATCTATACTTGGTGATACTCCTATAAAATCTTGAGGATAACCAAGGGTATTATATTTGTGTTAAAATTAATGAGCATCAATTTTTTATTTATTTAGAGTGTGGTTTTTGTCCTAAAAGGGTTTTCCCCTAAAAGAGTTTTCCCCATGTACATCTATTTTATTATATGTTTTTTTTATGTTTATATGTGTTTATCCTTTCTCTCATTATAAATATCAAAAATTTGCACAATACTATCCTATAGGGTTATTTTAGGAAGAATTTATAAATACCTTAGTTCCTTGCATTTAGTATCAAAGCCTAATCACCTCAAACTATAGGTGTTGGGTACAATCACTCTTGTGTAAATCTTTGTTTGAGGGAGCTTGCACATAAGGGTTTGATCTTATTGTAGGAAGAGATGGAAAACATATACTGAATGGAAAAGGAGAAATCCTTAGGCACAAAATTTGAGCTTTTCGTATCTCAAGATGCATGATATTTTAATGGATAGAGATCCATAGTCTATAGTAGTTAAGCCAAATCTATTGCTATCACAAGAACATCAGGAAAAGGTGGATTTAAAAAATTTAAGAGTCTCATTAGACTATTTTGTTGGTTCAATGTTGTTGAATGTATACCATCACATCACTCATTTGGAAGAAATTGAGAGATTTGCATTAAGATAAATCTATGCTAAATAAATTATTTTTAAGAATGAAGTTGTATATAATTAGGATGGAGCATGGTGGCTCTATATCCAAACATATACATGTGTTTAACATGGTTGCTACCAATTTGCACTATAGTGTAGTAAATATAGAGGAGGATGATCATTGCATGAATTTTTTGTGTTCCTTTTCAAATTAATGTGACCATATTATTATGGCTATTGGGATAAGTACTACAAATTTGAAAATAGATGAGGTCCAGTGGCATTATTTATTTTCAAATATGCAAGGAAAGACTTCTACATTTGTTTAGAAGTCCCTAGCTATTCATGGTAGAATGAAAGGAAAAGGAAAGAAGGACACTTGAAGAAAGATAAATTTAGATATAAATTCCATTAGAGATCTAAATAACTCATTAATTCAAAGAAAAAATAATGGAATTATGACATTACAAGAAATTATAGAAGAGAATATAAGGAGGAAAAAAAATAGACATTGTAATTATGAGATCAAGAAGTCTTCCCAAGATGATGGTGATCCTTTGTTGAAACATTGGTTGTACATGCATCATAAGGTGTATGGCTGATTGAATCTAGTGCATTTCTTGATACAAATTGACATCAATAACGGTTTAAAAAATAGAAATAATATGATGGTGCAAAGAAGCTACACCTTGGAGACAACTCTCATTTGATGATTTTTGGTTATGGAAGAGTATTGATTATATTTCCAAATAGATGAGTGGAGGGGATCAATGCCACAAAACCTACCTTTTGTAAGTAAATCCAATGATTTAACTGTGTGTATTATTTTATCAACTGGAGGGTTCAAGATGGTGAGATAAGTTATGGTTATTGCAATTTTTCTTATTAGGAACACTATTTTAGTTAGATGCATATATAGTTATGTGCTAATAGTTCTTATGTTACTACAATGAGGCGATCCATAAAATATTTACCTCCACATTTATAACTATTAGCAAAGAGGATATATTATATTTGCTTCAGATGCTCATAAAGTTTTGGAACATAAGGTTTCTCATGCTTTGGAAAATAAACTTCCTTTAAACTAATTATATTATGCTAGCAAAGGATGGGCCACATTGGGTAGACTAGTTTGAGAAACTTGAAAAATAAGTCTTGTTGAGGGGTGAAATAGTTATAAACATGAGTTGGATATTTGCAAAATGTATGATTATTTAAAATAAAATCATGCTCATTTTTACTACATAGTTCTCATAAATCTTATGGGATATTGGACTTGATAAATTCTAACATTTTTTTGTCTTGTTAATTATTTTCAATTTAAAAATTTATTTATTATTTTTCATTCATTGATTACTATAGTATAATGACATGGGTATATTTTTTTAGGAGCAAATATGAAGTCATTAGTATATTTAAATATTTTAAATCTCCTATAGAAAATCATATTGATTTAAAATAATTAATATTTTGAGTACTAATAATAATGATTAATTTTATTCAATAGATTTTGGTAGGTTATAGAGATCATGAAATAGTAATATATTATAGAACTCCATACACCCTTCAATAGAATGGGTTTTGAAAACTAATTTATCGATTATTGATAAACAAGGCTAAGAGTATGCTTAGTGGGGAAATCTTGGAATTTTATTTTTTGGTAGAAGCAATTCCTATGAAGTTTTACTAGGTAAATAAATTTATTTCATTATCTCTTGTTGATAAGACAACTATAGACCTATATAGGTAGAACAAGACTTTTCATTGAGACACATTAGATTTTTTGATTGTGAGGAATAAACTCATCATAATAGGGATAAGAGGTTAAATTTGAAGAAAAATGTTATAAAATGAATATTTATTAGCTATGGTGAGGATGTTAAAGGGTAAAAGCTTTGCAATCATTTTGTTGAGAAATATTTTAATAGCTTTAAACCATTCTTCTACTATATTGAAACAATAAAGAGGATAAAAATAATGATGTGCTTTAACTCCCAAAAAGAGAAAAAGAATGACTAAATAAATCCCATGAAATATCTAAAGAGGAGGAGAGTTATCATAGTTCAATGAGTTTCATAGAAGATATAGAGCCTCCACCTTAGTCATGTCGAGAATACCAACTTCAAAAAATAACAACCAAATAAGTATACTCGTGATGTAGGAAAAAGGGATCTAAGGTCTAAATCACACCTTGTACTGCATCACAATGGAAGGAACAAAAATGATCGCAAACAACCACTTGGCTACTAACCACTATGAAAGAGCCAAAATGGTGGATTAATGTTTTGGTTCTTTCTTTGGGGATTGATTGATTGATTGATAACTGACTAAATTTTGAAGATGAAAATATGCATCTAGGTTAATTATGCAACTATGATGAACTGTTATGATTTTAGGAAAATAATAATAATGAAGTACAAAGTAGTAGAGTGTAGACTCAGAGGAAACTAACATAGAAATTTGATCTTGAATTAGCTAGACAATGGCATTGGCATCCTAGACTTGAGAATGTAGACCTTCAAATTTGAAATTGATTTTCTAAATATGATCATAAAAAGGGTAGATTAAATAAGAATTAAGTGTAGACACATAGAGGGGAGCTAAACCTTGTGTGAAATTGTCAAGGGTGATAATTTATGATGCTAAGTTTATTCCCCACTTTAGTGAGAGTATGAAATGTGCTCATGCCCACACTAAAGTAAGGATAAGCCAAGAAGGGTTCATTTATCTAAACACTAAAATAAAAATGTAAACCCAATTGAACATGCACACATAAAGTGCAATGCAACATGACAAACACAAAGCATACACAACGAAGACACACTAACTACCATATTGTAAAAAGAAACATAATTTAAACATTACATGATGCAAACACAATGAAGAAATAATATAAACACAATTCAAACATAATAAAAAATAAACACACTTGGTTAGTACACTAAAAAGGATTTGAGTTGGTAAGGTAAAGAGACCCCAATATTATTTTTTTCTCAAATATAAAACATCATTACTTGAATGTGTTATTAGAAAAATGGTCCTATCATAAGGACTTGCAACCTGTTTTATGATAGCTCACTCATGAGCTACATAGATCCACTAGCTAGAAAACTCTACTATGCTATATGCCCATGCAATATGGTGGGTATCACAAGGCTAGCAAGCTATGCTATGCTAGCTATTTTTTTCTAGTTTACTCATGACACACATAGCTCCACTAGAAAGCAAATTGTGATATTCTAGGTGGTCATTTAAAAATTCTCAAGTGCATGAATTATCAAGCTACATTATGATAAATACATGGACAATTTTCCTAATAATTCCTTAGGGAGAATATAAAAGCTTAACATCATGAGGGACTGTTTAACCTCACAAGAAATGAATCACCTCAGGGGGTGTAATTTTTTTTAATGTCACAAGGGATGAACCACCTCAAGGGTACAAATTCTTAACATCACAAGCATCCAATCATAAAGTCATGCCTCATGGAGAATTATAAATAACACCACCACAAAGGATGCATATGAACAATTTTGGAAAGCCTCACCTTAGTGGAGATCATGTATAATATCACCACTGATGGGGTACCACATGGATATAAAGGCTACCTCAGGGGATATCATACATAACACAACCACTAAAGGGGCAGATGATTGAATTGCAATCTCACACCTTAGGGGATATCATGCATAATACCACCACTAAATGGGAAAATGATTGAATTATAGGGAGATGTACCTTAGGGGATATCATGCATAATATCACCACTAAAGAGGAACATGATTTAAATTCTTAGAAGATTCCACAATAGCTAGGGGAATATGCCTCCCTTAAAATGTTAGTGTACTTTCTACACATTCTTGAAGAAGATAATTGATGAAGAGGGGATCCTTTAGAAAGGATACACACCTTAGACAGCCTACATATCCTTTCCCTGAGAAAGTGTATTGATAAGGATAGCTATTTGCGACTATTATCATGTTTCTCCCCATTAGTGAAATATGGCTGCACACAAATTTTTTTTGTTCCCCCATTCATGGAAATGAGCATCATATGATGCTACGAACACCATATAGTATTGAGAAACACCATAATAACTAATTTATTATTTTGTATAGATGTACATGATTTCCATATAATTGAATTAACCATTATAAATTTATTTTCAAAGCATAACTCATTACTATAATGCCCAAAATTTTCATGATATGAACAAATAGATGAAATCTATTTTTTATTCTTGTTGGAGTTTCTCTCAGGAAGAGGTGGCAAAGTGATCAATTCCCACCTTAGAAGTTGAAAAGCTAAAAAATTGCACTCTATGCAATTCACATTCAATTAACCCCCCTTTAGATTAATTAAATTTGATAATGCAATGTCACCTTCACCTAACCTTAATTTTGTCCTTAACATGTTTGTTCTCAGTCGCTAAACTGAATATTTTTTGTAGAGAACCACACGATGCATAGACATTTGTGCATCACGTGAACATCTAAGAAAGATTCCTAAATGCATAGCCATTTGGATGTTACACTTCCCACCTACCCAAGAAGTGTAATTCCTTTGCATCTTGTAGGCATGTTGAAATGGCTCATTGCATGCCTATACTCCTTCCATACTCTTATTTTTTCATTCTATTCATTCTCATTCATTCTAGATCGCAATCTTCTCCCATTCATTCATTTGCATTCTATCTTTCTATCCATTCTTTCAAGCTCCCTTTCACTTTGGCTCTCCATATTAACACTTTGGCATTCTTGGCACCTCTTGGAGGTTGCTGCTCTTCTTTTTGGAACTCTTTCTTGCTAAAGGAGGGTAATTGTAGCTTTATTATTGCATTATAATCTTATTTGATAACATCTTATTTTAACATCTATGTTTTCTTTATCTCATCTATTATCTTTTTATCTATCATTATCTATCTGGCTATATGTGGAGGTGGGAACACCTATGTCGAGGTTTGATGAAGGCAAGCCCCTAAATTAGCCCCAACCATTTTCTTGTTTCCATGTGTGCAAGTTTCAAAGTTGCAATATTGTGGGAAGTTTCATTTAAGGACCTCTTATTAGTATCTCCTTTCTTCTTTTCATTTATCTCATTTCTTTTCCATTTAGCCTAGTTTATTTTTATCATTTTGTGATCTTAGGTGAATTTCCCCAAGATTTTAGTGATTGAATAGTTAGCTGGTTCTAAAAAAAATTTAATGATAAGCTTAATTTTTAGTTAGTACAAGACTACAACGTGTTGCGAGGACATCCATGCTTTGTGATATTGTCCTTGTTTGAGAGCTTGTTGGTTTGTCTAGGGAACCTCTACAACCTACTCTTTCAGTTCCTATAACTCCCTTATTTTTATCAACATAAATTATAAAATATATGAAAACTTCTTTATTTTCCTATCTTGTCACTTGAGCTTTTGTCCTTTAGGTATTCAAGGAACATTCTACTATTTCTAGTGCTCTTGGTTGTATTGGTGATTTATCATAGATCAATCTTAGTCCCAATACTTCAATAGATGGTGTAGAGTCTTTAAATAACTTGAGCTATTTTAAAAGACTCTTGTCAATGCAAAAGTTTGATGGGAAGAAGGTAAAGCGTCATGGAAGGCTATCCTAGATATTCTCAGAGGTTCTTCTTTAGGTTAATTCTAGGTTGTGTTCACATTTTTCTTGTTACATTTTGATGCATATTTACATATATACCATACCCCTTCCTTTTTCATTGATTTCAAAGGGGGAGAGATAAAGAGATGAAGAGATAGAGATTCAGAGGAAATTTTTTTTAGGAAGAACAATTTTGATAGGGAAGTATTCAGAGTACTCAGTTGCGGTATACTCAAAAATGTTTTTGTCATGCATGTTGCCATCAATGCCAAAGGGGGAGATTGTTGGAAGCTTTGCAACATGAGCATGAAGTATGGATGGTTATGTTATGTTGTCATTGATTTCAACATGGTGATAACTATATGGGAAGATTGCTTGGTTTACCAAAAGTTTTTCTCTACCGGTAATAATCTTTTTTAATGGATCGGTGTGTTAGTATTTGTGTTCGGAATTCACCGCAAGATCTGATATGACTCTACTCTCTTAACCATGTTTTCTTGAGTCATTCAGAAAACTATATCATGGATCTTGAGACATCATTTTTTGTGAGTATAAAGCTATCCCTAACTGATTTTAACTCTGTATCCTACTATTGTTCTATGTGTGGCATATTATGTGGGAGACTCTGCATTCTACTAAAGTGAACATTCTTATGTTGTGGTTTTGTTGATAGTCTCCTTGTTGGTAGTATGATGGGAAATTAATGTGTTCTCATATTCAAAAGGTGTTTTCTTTGAAGATTATTTGTTGGTTTGGATAATTACACTCTAGTCTTGGCCGACTTAGCGAATGCAATATATTATGTAGACTAGTTATGTTTTATAGATGTTAGCCGACTTGGTATAATGCAATATGTGGATGAAATGTATAATTCTTATTTGGTATTGATGAAGGTTTTGATTATTTTGTCTTCATCTAATTAGGCCGACCTAATTGATGAATAAGATATACTTGTGTATATATAAGATGAAAGATAGAAGAGAGATATATAAGTGAGCGAGAAGGAGAAGTGTCTATGAACATAGGAGAAGATCAGAGCCTAAATTCTTTATTAGTTGTGATTAGGATAGTTTTGTTGAGCGATTTCTATGTGAGGCAGTACTTTTTTATTTTGAGCTTTAGTGGAACTAAACCCTGCACATTGAATGTGTATTCTATTAGTTCAATCTTTTGGTAGTGTGCCACTATCTTTGTAATCTTGGCAATTAGCCATCTTTTGTACTTAGGCAGTGAGTATTTTTAAGGATAGCATGAGTCCTAGCAGTGAGCCCCATAATATTTTGTATCTGGATATAATATATTGTGAGTTAACCATCACCATGGTTTTTCCCTTTTTGGATTTTCCACATAAAAATCTAGGTGTTCATGTGTATGGTTGCTTTGAATTGTTTCTATGTTCTCTCTTTCTTATTCAGTTAAAATTGTGATAATGTTTGAGTGGATTTTATTATGGTTTTGTGGAATACTAATTCACTCCTCCCCTCTCAGTATTTTGAATGTTCAACAGAAGGGAACCGAAACCCTTTACAACTTAAGTTACAAAATGTTGCTCAATATATACTACGTTAAAACACTAGCAGAGCCCAACACCCAAGACATCAAAAGAAACAAAATACTGCTCGAAAGATACAATAGTAAACTATCAGCAACACCCAACAACAACAAAATGGTAAAACAATAAGAAAGAAAATGAGACCCAACAGCAGAAAAGCACACAACAAACAAACAAAAAAACAAATAGGACACTATTTTATACTTATTAAGGTGTTGGCCATCTCAAGCTCCTGGCTTCTATGCATTTCAATCATTTCCAACAATTCTTTTTTCTTAGCTTCAAAGGACTTCTTACAGTTAGCTATCACTCTAGTAGCAAGGCCTTTACCATCATCTTTTGCACATTTTTTCCCTTTACCTTTGTCCAAGTGTTCCTTCTCTGTTAACTCAAAAAAATATAGTTGGTCCTCCCTAAGCTCACTAATTTTATGAAATAGGACTTCCAAAGATTTTGCACTATTCTTCATTGAAATATGACAAGCATGAAGAAGATTCTTTATATCTGCATTGGTGTCTAATATCTTGGCTTCTAAACAAACCAAGCGCTCTTGACACAGGGATTTGAAATCACAGTGAGGTGGAATCATCATTGAGATTGGAAAATTCCTCATAAAGGGGATTTACCTTTAGAGGCTCTGACTTCACATGCTTCTACTCCACATCCTCCTTTTGAACCTTAGTCTCCCTCTCCAGGTCCACATTGGGAGAGCTACGAACTAGGGATTCATTGATTTCCACTACCTTCTCTTCAGAAGCATTCTCCTCTTTCAAAGAAACATGGTAACCTTAACCATATCTTTCAAGGCCTGGTTCTTCAACTTGGAAATGTGTTTGGAAACCCTTCTCAGCTTATCCTTTTCCTCTGTTGTCATCACATTTTCCTACATTCCCTCCTCTTTACCACTAACCACAGTGTCACCCTGGCCAGCATCTAGAGCTTCATTCTCGGGTGTGGAATTGACAGAGCCCACTTCCGTATCCTCACGATCAGAATGGGAATCCATCTCATTCAGAATAAGGCACTTAGCTACCCATTTTCTTTTAAGGCTACCCTTCTTCATTTTTTTCAAGGAGGTAGCCACATGGGCTGGGGACCCATCCTCGTCCTCTTAATTCCACTCCTCTTCCTCAACAATGCTAGTATCTGAGCCAGAAGAGCCAGAAGCTTCACTTAGAATCTTCTCCTTACCATTAATTGCAGAGGCAGGGACAAGGGCTTTAACATGCTCCATGATTAAAAGAATGAGACTGTCATGGAGGATCGAAGCCCTCCTATTTTTTAAGTGAGCATAAACAGAGACCTCAATGGAAGACAACAAAAAATGGAAAGGAAATAAATAGCCCATGTCTAAAATGGTTTAAAAGAGTAAAATGATGGCCAAGGATTGCAGTGAACCTGCCTTCTAAAGTCACATACTACATTATCACCTCCACAATATTTTCCCATACCTTCTTGAGATACTTCCACTCATAGCCCCAACTTTCCATTTTGATAAGTTTTTTCATTTGTCATCTTTGAAGAATTGAGCCATTGCTTCCTTGTTAATCTTCTTGTCCTTATAGAACTTACGAACAACCATCGACAACCCAATCATAGTAGCAATAAACTCCTCATTGATATCAACTACCAATCCCTTTATCTAAAGTTTGCAGCTATGCCAACAAGAAAAAAACTCTGTCGAAGCATTCAGGTCATGATCATGCAATCTTTCTAAGAACGACATAAAATTCCCATGCTGGAGAATCATCCAAATTTTCTTCTTCTTCCTTAGGCTTGCACAATAATTTGACTCAATTATGCTCCTATCAACTTTTATTTCCTCAAAAAATAGAAATAGAAAACCATTGCAATTATTGTTCATTTGATAGCCAACAAGCCAAACAAAACCCACAAAGTGTGTGAGTCGTGAATTGGTACTAAAGATTAAATGATGCCACCACATAGGCTCAGACAAAACAATCATTTCTCATTAAGATCCTAGCTTTCTCAAGATGGAGAGAGCCTTCCTCCCATGCTTGATACTCATTTTCCTGACAACCTCATTGGCAAAAAAATATTCCGATGAATTACTTTCTAAAAAAATGTGAGATACAAGGGTCTCTTCACAAGAACTTAACATGATTATAGTATCCTTTATTAATTGATCAACATTGAAACTGGGCTTATGGGTGCTACATAGATAATTGATGATGTTTAAAGAGTCACATTCTACCCATATTTTAGAGTAACCCCTATCCACAACATATTTGATGCTTATAAACATAGCCTCTGCCTTAGCATAGTGATTTGTTTGATTTCCCAATGGGAGTTCTACCATGCCTAAGAGCCTACCATCCTCATTCCTCAACACCCCCCCACAAGCTCTAGGCCCAGGGTTACTGTTGGCTGCCCCATTGAGAAAAAATGTTGCTCTATATGTTTGTATTTATATATATTAATCAATAGAAATGTTGATCTATATGTTTGTATTCATACATATTCATCAACATAAACAAAGGTGCGAAATTATTCTCGAAATGTATTTCATACTAACAAAATGGATTTAATATTTTTATAAAAATTATTTGCATATTAACAAACTATTAACATGCCAAAAAAATAAAATAAGTATTATTAAAAAAGAAAAAAATATTAGTTGACAATTTAATCTAGAAAAATATTAGTAGTAGCATAAAATCAAAATAACACATATAGTCTAGTCTTGTATATTTTATTGATGAATATTGGAGAAAAATAGATAAAAATTATGGGAAATCACATGATTATGCATTGTGATTTTTGTTTTCAATCTTCTTTGGATGTTGTCTCGTCTAATATTGGAAAAGAATTAGTGAGAAATATCAAATATAGAGTGTAGAAAATAAAGTGCATTTAATAGGAAATTTTTATTGCTTAAAAAAGAAAGAAAGATACTTTAAAAATAAGCATCTAAATTATTTTATTCTTAATTTTACTTAGCTAGGTATTGTTGATGTTACGCTAGAAGAGGAGGACAAGTGCACATTGTTCCTTTTTTTAAATACCTATATCTTGGTATAATCTAACCGTTGCATTGCGTAGTTCAATTATAGATCCCAAAATAGATGCCCTGGTTGCCAATTTTCGTAGTGAAGAAATGATAGAAATCCATGGATGAGGGTTCTAAGGATGCAATACATGGTAGAATCAAGGAAATGATGGTAAGAAAAGGTGGGATAAGGAGAGGGCCAAGTGAAAAGGATAATACAAAATTCCTAGTAAGGGTAGTGTTTGTTGGAGTAAAGGTTTTAACTTGATTATGTTAATTAAGTTACCCTTACTCCTCGCTTAAGATTTCACTTTAGTTTTCATATTGTGACATTTAATAATTATATTAATTATTAAATTTCTACCTAGTAGGGTTTCTTTAGGGTTGCACAATATCCTTTTATAAGGATTGATAAAATGTGTATTTTATCTTTCTCTCTGATTAATACATTTTCAGCTTTTAGAGCACCTTTGCCTTTTGTCTGGAATGTCTTCTTTCTGTGATAGGTTATTTGCATGCAAGTGATCTTCGGGGTCTGTGAGGTGAGATTTCTCAACTTCAACATGGTATCAGAGCTCCAGCCCTGTGGCTTCCTATTTGCGATTTGAAGATATTCTCTCACAACATTTTTTTGTGCAAGGGTTTCAATCCAGATTGTTTTTTTTGTGGATTTAGGGGTCGTCAAAATTTTTTGGGCATTTTTGGACAAATTGTACCTCACCATTGAGTCCATAGCGCCTAGAAACCCCTATTTTCATATAAAATTTGTCCAATTTGGACACAAATGAACCAAAAGGAAAAAATTCCTTGCCCCAAGGCCGTACGGCCCCAGGGCTCGCATATCGAGGCGAGAAACGTACAAAAAATTAAAAAAATTTGAAAAAAAAATCAAGTTTTTTTTGAAAAAACTGTGCTCACAGTTCAAAAGTAGGGCATTGCTCGCCAGCCACCAAGCGGCTACCCGCCAGCCACTTAGACTGGCGAAGCAAGCCAGTAGCTGCTGACCTTCCCCTCCGCCATGTGGCCACTCGCCAACCACCAGCGCCTTTCCCATGCACCACCTATGCACTGCCCTCGTGTGACCAACTTAGTCGGTTCCCTCAAATCGGGTGCCTGGTCATATCAGGGACCAAGAGCACGTTGATAGCCCCAGGTCGTAGCCACCTGGTCGCGCATGTGACTAGGGGCTATTTTGAGCAACTTTCAGTAAATTAGGTGTAAAATAGATGTCTTAGCTCAGATTTTCAAAAATGAATTGGCGTCAGAAAATTGGTTCTGAGCCCGATCTATTGATGGAGGTTATTTTTTCTGATTTTTCTGTTTTGCTACATTTTTTGCTAGTCAAAATTCAGAACTTGTTTTTTGCACTCCGGGGGGGCATAACTTTTGCGTCTAAGCTCCATTTTGTGCAAACGAATAGGTTTTGGAAAGTTGGTTCAATGCTCTACACAATGATTAGACTTATTTTCCTAGATTCTGCCTCAAGTATATTTTATTCAACATTTTGTTTTTTCACAATTTGCTTAATTACTTGGACGTTTTGGCACTTGGGAACCTCCTGTTTGCATCATTATGCTCTATTTCATTTGATCTACATGCTGTAAGGTCAATTTTCATAGATTTTTTAATTTGAAGAGTTATCATGGGTTTTTCTACTCACCCTTCAGTTGTAATTTTCGAATGGGGTAATTATGAGTCACGGGCAAAGGGAATACTTACACATTGTAGGTGGCTTAATATTTTTCCTTATTTGTATGATCTCGTACCTGAACTAGCCACTTCAAAGGGGAAACTAGCTTGGGATATCATTAGATATCACATAGTAGGACTTATATTATCTAGTGTTGATGATGACACTATGTGGGCTATATCGGACATTGATTGTCCCCACCCACTCTAGACACGTCTTTGGGAGATCTATGGAGACCCCAATCTCTCTCCATTCCCAAAAAATCCTACTTCAGATTGTCTCTTACCCATATCTTGGAGAGATAATATACCCTTTGATCATGATACTTTAGAGGAGGTTGAGTATTTAGACACCCTTACATGTTCTGATGGATCAGAGGCTTGTCTCATAGTTCCTACTCTTTAGACTGAGATTATACATGTATCATCCATTGTTCCTGATGACATCAGTATCACCACATTGGCCTCTATGGATTCAGGTCAGCATCATGACCTTCTTGGTCATTCATTATCTGCTGCATCATGGGATTCTTATCTTGTAGACACATTCTTGTTTGATGAGTCTCACACTGTAGATCTTGAGGATTATTTTGAGGAAATTCATCTCCTCTACCTTGATAGGGAGGTTATCATTGTATGCCCACCATTATCTGTGCATTCAGAGGTTGCATTTCAGGATTCTCCACATTAGTTTGGATTTGGCATCATTTGTTTCAGTTTAGAGAAAGAGATTCTTCAGCATCCTATCATGGCACACATCTTGAGATAGATTGGTTCATCACTCTTCAGAGGGTTTCTTCGACATCATCCTTTGGATCCATTTCTTCCCAAGGGGAGGAATGTTATTTTTTGCTTTAGGATCTCTTTTTGGATTCTACATCAGGCATCCACCATTGCAATATGAGTTTCTTCATTGTGGGGGGGGCTTCTTGTCTCTTTATATCTCTCCTATGGAGACCATTGTATATGTACTTATATGATAGAAGTTGTCTATGGGGGGTATCATGTAATCCACCTCCTATCCTTCTTTCATTAGTGCATTTCATTGTTTTATTTTCTCTCTTTTTGGGGGGAGTTTTGTTCCCATGAGGTTTTCTCCCTTTCTCCACTTTACAGAGAATTGGTTGTATTTGGGTACCTGATCAGGCCTAGTTGTCAGGACCCTTATTTTCTTCCATGCACTGTAGTTACCTTTGCTTTCTTGCACATGTTTGTAGTTGCACTCTTGCTCATCTTAAGGGGAGGTGTTAGAGTAAAGGTTTTAACTTAATTATGTTAATTAAGTTACCTTAATTCCTCTCTTAATATTTCACTTTAGTTTTCATATTGTGACATTTAATAATGATTAAATGTCTACCTATTAGGGTTTCTTTAGGGTTACACAATCTCCTTTTATAAGGATTAATCATTGTATTTTATCTTTCTCTCTGATTAATACATTTTCAGCTTTCAGAGCACCTTTCCCTTTTTTCTAAAATGTCTTCTTTCTATGACAGGGTATTTAGATGCAGCTGATCTTTGGGGTCTATGAGGCGAGCTTTCTCAACTTCAATAGTGTTAAATATTATAAGTGAGGAAAATGGGTCCATATAAACGAGCATATATATTTAATAAGAAGTTTTCTAAAGATTCCTTTAATTATAAATCATCTAATAATGAAAGCAATCATTTATTTCTTTCAACTAACTTTGCTAGTGATGACTCATGCTTTGTTGATTTAGGAGCCTCATATCATATGAAGCATTAAATCAGGAGTGGCTTTTTTATATGTAAATCATATGATGCCCAGCTGGCATGTTCCTTAGTAATAATAATTTATATTAGATTGTTGGAAAAGTTAAGGTAAAGCCTATGTTAAATGATGGGAGAGTAAAATATCTAATAGATGTCTTGTACATCCAAGCATTCACATAACTTTTTTTTTTCAATTTTTGAAATGAATGATGTTGGAGTGAATGACACATCTTATAGTAGTTATTGTAGGTTGGCTAGAGAGAATTTGGTGCTAGTTAAGGGATATCCATGTGACACTTTGTTCAAGATTGATGCATCTACTAATTGCATTTTATCCCATTTAATTAAAAACTCATATTCAAGTATTTTGAGACACTACAAGATGTGTTAAAGTAGTGAAAAGGGATTAACACGCTAGTTAATTTTTTGTCGATGGATCGTCTATAATTATTTTATGGACTTTAACTGTTTGAGCATCATGTTCCTTGTAAATAGACTAAACTAAAGTTTAACTCTAGTAGCAAGAGAAAATAGATTATTACAGGTTATCCATAATGATGTTTTTGATCTTGTGAATGTTACTTCATTTATAAAATTTTATTACTATGTTTTCTTTATTGATGACAATGTTACTAAAACTATCTCAAACTTTCATTCTAATAATAACAACATGGAAATACAATTTTTGAACTGTACTAAACTACTGTATATCGATATATCTATATCTTACTTTTCATTATACAGAATAAATAGGATTGTAGGCGTGTCCTATTAAAAACCAAAAATTTCTAGTTCTTTGTTTTGTGTTTCATGGAATGTACCAGTCTCCCTCCAGCTATGTTCAACTCTGTATCTTGTCACATTTCAATATAATGGCAAGTCCTCTTTCTCCTGTTAATCAATGTGGAAATAGACAGGTGTAATGATTCGAAAGGAAATGGTATTCTAATTTCACGTCTTTCCTCTGTGTTTTCCTGGAATGTATATATAAAGTCTTCTAGTCAATAAAGCGTAGATTTAATTTCTTAGTAAATCCCATTTTCTTTTGAAATCATGCCCGGCACCCATTAGTTGTTTGAAAAGATATCTTTTTAGTACCAAATCACTTTCTCTTGTTTGCATGTTTTAATTCGTTTCAAAGTTTTAGATTGAAAAGATTAAGTTTTAGATTCTTTTAAAGTTTTTCATTTTAATGATTTCCTTTTATTATTTATTTTTCAAAGTTTTTGATTACGAAGATTGCATTTTAGAATCAAGTTATTTTTTATCTTTATAGGTTTTACGAGTTTCTATCAAAATTTTAAGTTGCATTCAGATTTTATTTCTATTGTTAAGTCTCATCTTAATTGTTTATGATAGGTTATGAAAATTTATAAGAAACTTTCTTTGAGGTATTGTCAAATAAACGTATGGTTAATAGTAGGGAACTTGTGGTATTTGCTACCTTTCTTAGAATAAGGGTTCTATGGACTTAATTGGTTTGTATTGATAAATTATTGTACTCTCCACTAAGTTGAGTGTCTATGTCATTGAAGATTGAGATTATTTTACTTCTCAAGTACTATATAAAGGTAGATTCTTGCTATGGTAAGAACTATTGAAAATGTTAGGAAAGGTGTCTCAACCTTGTTTGTAATATTGAGCATTTTGAGAACACAATTTTCAAACTATGAAACATAAACACTCATTTACTAGGCTATAGACTTTATTTTTGGATAAATTAATAAAATTGGGTTGCTTGGCATTGCTTCCAAAGATGCTTGTTATGTAGATATTTTTGATCTCTATAATTTGAAAAAAGACCATAGTAACCTCTTTGATCAAAAGTTATGGCCTATAAAAGTTGGATGTATTACACTGAAAATCTAAAATTATATAGGACATAGAAAAGAGTTGTAAAAGAGAGTTACACTTATTGACCAACTTATGATGCATATTATGATGTGTCATCAGTCCTCTTTGAGTTGAGATAATGAAACCAAAATGGAAATCCTAATTTTATGAGTAATTTATGAATGCATTTATGATAGGTGGAATGATTATGTTGTTTGAAGTCTATGAATTCATGTTGTGATTTGGGTATTGAGTTTCTAACAAAGTATTTGGGTGCCACTTTTTTTTTGTGGTTTTACACCTGTTGGGAAAATGTTTCCCAACCTTGCAATTATATATGGTTTGTTGTTGATAGGATGTATGTTGCTATGTGCCTACTGATCATGTAATTTTTTTTCACTGACATGTCAAGGTTTTCCCAGTCACACATCAAGGTTTTTTCCCATGAACACGTCAAGGTTCTTTTTTGCTGACACATCAAGGTTTTTCCGTTAACAAGCCAAATGAAAAATAACCTTGTAAAACCCTAATTCTAGAAGGTTCTAAAAAGCTTGTTATAAGCAGCTGGGATGTATGTAGACGATGGTGTATTCTAAGAGTCTGATAGCGGTCATGTTGTTTGTTGATCTTTGGTGGTGATACTTTTGTGAAAAGCTTGCCATGCAAGTATATTGTAATTGTTTGATTTTTGAATAATATATTGGGTGGCTTTTGGAGTGTGGGGTTTTTCCCCCAAAAGGTTTTTCCCCACGTAAATCATTATGCTGTGGTATGCATGATTTTTGTGTTTATTTCTGTTTAAGTTTTTGTAACTGTTAAAGATCTATAAAGTTTTGTATTTTTCTCCTCTCAAGATTAATGTAGGAAGTTGTTCCACTACCTTAGCTTCCTTACAAGATCATCTTTTGTAATATCATTTGATGGTCATGTGTACTACTATTTATAGGGTGCTTGAGATAGAGGTGTTGATAGTGAATTTGTAGATACTATTATGTTGCTAGAATTACTTTATATATATACTTGGTGAGAGTCCTATAAAATCTTGATGATAACCAAGGGTATTATATTTGTGTTAAAATTAATGAGCATAAATTTTTTATTTCTTTAGAGTGTGGGGTTTTTCTCCTAAAAGGGTTTCCCCATGTACATCTATGTTATGATATGCTTTTTTTTATGTCTATGTGTTTATCCTTCCTCTCATTATAAATATAAAAAATTCGCACAATACTATCCTATACAATTAGTTTAGGAATAATTTATAAATACCGTAGTTCCCTACAGTTAGTATCAAATCCTAATCACCTCAAACTATAGGTGTTGGGTACAATCACTCTTGTGTAAATATTTGTTTGAGGAGCTTGCACATAAGGGTTTGATCTTATTGTAGGAAGAGATGGAAAACATATACTAAATGGAAAAGGAGAAATCCTTAGGCACAAAATTTGCACTTTCGGTATCTCAAGATGGATGATATTTTCATGGATAGAGATCTATGGTCTATAGTAGTTAAGCAAAATCTATTGCTATCACAAGGACATTAGGACAAGGTGGATTTAAAAAATTTAAGAATCTCATTAGACTCTTTTGTTGGTTGAATGTTGTTGAATGTTTATGAATAGGCCATCACATCACTCATTTGGAAGAAATTGAGAGATTTGCATTAAGATAAATCTATGCTAAGTAAATTATTTTTAAGAATGAAGTTGTATATAATTAGGATGGAGCACGGTGGCTCTATGTCCAAACATATACATGTGTTTAACATGGTTGCTACCAATTTGCACTATAGTGTAGTTAATATAGAGGATGATAATCATTGCATGAATTTTTTTTGTTCCTTTTCAAATTAATGTGACCATATTATTATGGCTATTGGGATAACTACAAAAAATTTGAAAATAGATGAGGTTGTGGCATTATTTATTTTCAAATATGCAAGGAAAGACTTCTACATTTGTTAAGAAGTCCCTAGCTATTCATGGTAGAATGAAAGCAAAAGGAAAGAAGGACACTTGAAGAAAGGTAAATTTAGATATAAATTCCATTAGAGATCTAAATATCTCATTAGTTCAAATAAAAATTATTGGAATTATGACATTACAAGAAATTATAGAAGAGAATATAAGGAGGAAAAAAAATAGACATTGCAATTATGAGATCAAGAAGTCTTCCCAAGATGATGGTGATCCTTTGTTGCAACATTAGTTGTACATGCATCATAAGGTGTACGGCTAATTGAATATAGTGCATTTCTTAACACAAATTGACATCAATAATGGTTTAAAAAATAGAAATAATATAATGGTGGAAAGAAGCTACACCTTGGAGACAACTCTCATTTCATGATTTTTGGTTATGGAAGAGTATTGATTATATTTCCTAATAGATGAGTGAAGGGGATCAATTCCACAAAACCTACCTTTTGTAAGTAAATCCAATGATTTAAGTGTGTGTGTTATTTTATCAACTGGAGGGTTCAAGATGGTGAGATAAGTTACGGTTATTGCAATTTTTCTTATTAGGAACCCTATTTTAGCTAGATGCATATATAGTTATGTGCTAATAGTTCTTATGTTACTACAATGAGGAGATCCATAAAATATTTACCTCCACGTTTAGAACTATTAGCAAACAGGATATATTATATTTGCTTCAAAAGCTCATAAATTTTTGGAACATAAGGTTTCTTATGCTTTGGAAAATAAACTTCCTGTAAAGTAATTATATTATGCTAGCAAAGGATGGGCCACATTGGGTAGACTAGTTTAAGAAACTTGAAAAATAATTCTTGTTGAGGGGTTAAATAGTTATAAACTTGAGTTGGATATTTGCAAAATGTATGATTATTGAAAATAAAATAATGTTCATTTTTACTATGTATAGTTCTCATAAATCTTATGGGATATTGGACTTGATAAATTCTAACATTTTTTTGTCTTGTTAATTATTTTCAATTTAAAAATTTATTTATTATTTTTCATTCATTATTGACTATAGTATAATGACATGGGTATATTTTTTGAGGAGAAAATATGAAGTCATTAGTATATTTAAATATTTCAAATCTCCTATAGATAATCATATTGATTTAAAATAATTAATATTTTGAGGAGTAATAATAATAATGATTAATTTTATTCAATAGATTTTGGTAGGTTATAGATATAATGAAATAGTAATATATTATAGAACTCCATACACCCTTCAATAGAATGGGTTTTTAAAAATAATTTATAGATTATTCATAAACAGGGCTAATAGTATGCTTAGTGGGGAAATATCGGAATTTTATTTTTTGGTAGAAGCAATTCATATGAAGTTTTACTAGGTAAATAAGTTTATTTCATTAGCTCTTGTTCATAAGACAGCTATAGACCTATATAGCTAGGACAAAACATTTCATTGAGACACATTAGATTTTTTGATTGTGAGGAATACACTCATCATAATAGGGATAAGAGGTTAAATTTGAAGAAAAATATTATAAAATAAATATTTATTAGCTATGCTGAAGATGTTAAAGGTTAAAATCTTTGCAATCATTTTGTTGAGAAATATTTTAATAGCTAAGAATTATTCTACTATGGGTATGTGCAGGATCATGGTATGCCAAAAAGTGGCAATATTTGTAGGGTATGTGGCTGACGACTTTTTTTTCACCCAAAATTAATGAAACAAAAAGGGTTTTTAGAGGAGATTCTCAGCTTTCCAAAAATATAAATTATGATTTAATTTGAATTTAATAAATTATTATTATTCATTTTCTATTAGAATTATGACTAAAGTCCCGATCGATAGGCTAATTGAAAAACATCTATAACTTTCAAACGGTATCATATTTTTGAATCCAAAACATGCGTCACATTCTATGCTTTACATACTATAAGATTAAAAAAGAAAAATTAAATTTCATGAATTTTTGACCAAGTTAAGGTGGTGACAGACGAAGTTTTATATTTTCTAAAAGTTGTAATAAAAAATTCATAATTAATTATTTACTTGGAAACAAATTACAAAATATGCATCACATCTGGACATGAGTCCTCTACTTATATATAAAATCTTACAAAAATAATTATCATTTTATTATGGTTAGGGGTAGGATAGACACCTACTTCTTATTTTTTCCCTAAATTTAAGTACTACTGCATTGAAATTTCAAATTTTTACCAAATAAATTTTATTTATTTTTAAATAAACCTAGTATTTTATAAACTACATTCAATTTTCTACAAATTCTATTCTTACATATTTTTGAAATAATATAGATAACTTATTCAAATATTTACGTCAAGTTTCCTAACACTGATTTTTCTGAATTTTTTGCCACTTAAGGGCCTGTTTGGCATACCATGATCCTGCACATGCCCCTATATTGAAACAATAAAAAGGATAAAAATAATGACGTGCTTTAACTCCCAAAAAATAAAAATATAGCCTATCTAAAATCCCTCAAAATATCTAAAGAGGGGGAGAGTTATCATAGTTCAATGAGTTTCATAGAAGATATAGAGCCTTTCCCTTAGTCATGTCGAGAATACCAACTTTAAAAAATAACAACCAAATAAGTATACTCGTGATGTAGGGAAAAGTGATCTAAGGTCTAAATCACACATTGTATTGCATCATAACAAAAGGAACAAAAATGATCACAAACAACCACTTGGCTACTAACCACTATGAAAGAGCCAAAATGGTGGAATAGTGTTTTGGTTCTTTCTTTGGGGATTGATTGATTAATTAATAATTGACTAAATTTCGAAGATGACAATATGCATCTAGGTTAATTATGCAACTATGATGAACTGTTATGATTTTAGGAAAAAAACAATAATGAAGTACAAAGTAGTAGAGTGCAAACTCAGAGGAAACTAACATAGAAATTTGATCTTGAATTAGCTAGACAATGGCATTGGCATCCTAGACTTAAGAATGTAGACCTTCAAATTTGAAATTGATTTTCTAAATATGATCATAAAAAGGGTAGATTAAATAAGAATTAAGTGTAGACACATAGAGGGAGCTAAACCTTGCGTGAAATTATCAAGGGCGATAATTTATGATGCTAAATTTATTCCCCACTTTAGTGAGAGTATGAAATATGCTCATGCTCACACTAAAGTAAGAATAAGCCAAGAAGGGTTCATTTATCTAAACATTAAAACAAATATGTTAAACGAATTGAACAAGCACACATAAAGTGCAATGCAACATGACAAAAACAAAGCATACATAATGAAGACACACTAACTACCATATTGTAAAAAGAAACATAATTTAAACATTACATGATGCAAACACAATAAGACATAATGTAAACACAATTCAAACATAATAAAAAGTAAACACACTTGGTTAGTACACTAAAAAGGATCTGAGTTGGTAAGGTAAAGAGATTCCAATATTATTATTTTCTCAAATATAAAACATCATTACTTGAATGTGGTATTAGAAAAATGGTCCTATCATAAGGAATTGCAATGTATTTTATTATAGCTCACTCATGAATTACATAGATCCACTAGCTAGAAAACTCTACTATGCTATATTCCCATGCAATATGGTGGGTATCACAAGGCTAGCAAGCTATGCTATGCTAGCTATTTTGTGCTAGTTTACTCATGAGACACATACCTCCACTAGGAAGAAAGTTGTGTTATTCTAGGTGGTCATGTAAAAATGATCTTGTGCATGAATTATCAACCTACATTATGCTAAATACATGGACAATTTTCCTAATAATGCCTTAGGGAGAATATAAAATCTTAACATCATGAGGGACTGTTTAACCTCAAAAGAATTGAATCACCTCAAGGGGTGTAATTTTTTTTAATGTCACAAGGGATGAACCTCCTCAAGGGTACAAATTATTAACATCACAAGCATCCAATCATAAAGCCATGCCTCATGGAGCATTAGAAATAACAACACCACAAAGGATACATATGAAATTTTTTGGAAAGCCTCCCCTTAGTGGAGATCATGTATAATATGACCACTCATGGGGTACCACATGGATATAAAGGCTACCTCAGGGGATATCATACATAACACAACCACTAAAGGGGCATATGATTGAATTGCAAGCTCACACCTTAGGGGATATCATGCATAATACCAGCACTAAAGGGGCACATGATTTAATTCTAGGTAGATGTACCTTAGGGGATATCATGCATAATATCACCACTAAAGGGGCACATGATTTAAATTCTTAGAAGATTCCACAATAGCTAGGGGAATATGCCCCCCTTAAAATGTTAGTGTACTTTCTTCACATTTTTTAAGAAGATAATTGATGAAGAGGGGATCCTTTAAAAAGGATACACACCTTAGAAGGCCTACATATCCTTTCCCTGAGAAAGTATATGGATAAGGATAGCTATTTGCAACTATTATCATGTTTCTCCCCATTAGTGAAATATGGCTACGCACAAATTTTTTTTGTTCCCCCATTCATTGAACTGAGCATCATATCGTGGTATGAACACCATATAGTAGGGAGAAACACCATAATAACTAATTTATTATTTTTTATAGATCTAGATGATTTCCATATAATTGAATTAACCATTATAAATTTATTTTCAAAGAATAACTTATTACTAGAATGCCCAAAATTTTGATGATATGAACAAACAAATGAAATCTATTTTTTATTCTTGTTGGAGTTTCTCTCATGAAGTGGTGGGAGAGTGATCAATTCCCACCTTAGAAGTTGAAATGCTAAAAAACTGAACTCTATGAAATTCACATTCCAATAACCCCCATTTAGATTAATTAAATTTGATAATGCAATGTCACCTTCACCTAACCTTAATTTTTTCCTGAACATGTTTGTTCTCAGTTGCTAAAGTGAATATTTTTTGTAGAAAATGACACGACACATAAAGATCTATGCATCACGTGAACATCTAAGAAAGATTCCTAAATTCATATCCATTTGGATGTTACACTTCCCACCTACCCAAGAAGTGTAATTCCTTTGCTTCTTTTAGGCATGTTGAAATGGCTCCTTGCATGCCTATACTCCTTCCATACTCTTATTTTTTCATTCTACTCATTCTCATTCAATCTAGCTCGCAATCTTCTCCCATTCATTCATTTTCATTCCATCTTTCTATCCATTCTTTCAAGCTCCCTTTCACTTTGGCTCTCTATATTAACACTTTGGAATTCTTGGCACCTCTTGGAGGTTGTTTCTCTTCTTTTCATAACTCTTTCTTGCTAAACGAGGGTAATTGTAGCTTTATTATTGCATTATAATCTTATTTGATAACACATTATTTTAACATGTATGTTTTCTTTATCTAATCTATTATCTTTTTATCTATCATTATCTATCTGGCTCTATGTGGAGGTGGGAACACCTATGCCAAGGTTTGATGAAGGAAAGCCCCTAAATTAGCCCCAACCATTTTCTTGTTTCCATGTGTGCAAGTTTCAATGTTGTAATATTGTGGAAAGCTTCATTTGAGGACCTTTTATTAGTATCTCCTTTCTTCTTTTCATTTGTCTCATTTCTTTTCCATTTAGCCTAGTTTATTTTTATTTCCATTATTCTATCTATTTTATCATTTTGTGATCTTAAGTGAATTTCCTGAAGATTTTAGTGATTGAATAGTTAGCTGGTTCTAATTTTTTTTCTATGATAAGCTTAATTTTTAGTTATTACAAGACTAAAATATGTTGCAAGGCCATCCATGCTTTGTGATATTGTCCTTGGTTGAGAGCTTGCTAGTTTATCTAGGGAACCTCTACAGCCTACTCTTTCAGTTCCTATAACTCCCTTATTTTTATCAACATAAATTATAAAATATATGAAAACTCCTTTATTTTCCTATCTTGTCACTTGAGCTTTGGTCCTTGAGATATTCAAGGAACATTCTACTATTTCTAGTGCTCTTGGCTATATTGGTCACTTAGCATAGATCAATCTTAGTCCCAATACTTTATCAGATGGTGTAGAGTCTTTAAATAACTTGAGCTATTTGACAAGACTCTTGTCAATGCAAAAGTTTGATGGGAAGAAGGTAAAGTGTCATGGAAGGCTATCCTAGAGAGTCTCAGAGGTTCTTCTTTAGGTTAATTCTAGGTTGTGTTCACATTTTTCTGGTTACATTTTGATGCATATTTACATATATACTAGACCCCTTCATTTGTCATTGATTTCAAAGGGGTAGAGATAAAGAGATGAAGAGATAGAGATTCAGAGGAAAAACATTTTTGTGAAGAATAGTTTTGATAGGGGATTATTCAGAGTATTCAGTTGTGGTATACTAGAAAATGTTTTTATCATGCATGTTGCCATCAATGCCTAAGGGGGATTGTTTTAAGCTTTGCAACATGAGCATGAAGTATGGATGGTTATGTTATGTTTTCATTGATTTCAACATGGTGATAACTATATGGGAAGATTGCTTGGTTTACTAGAAGTTCTTCTCTTCCGGTAATACTTTTTTGTGATGGATTGGTGTGTTACTGTTAAAGTCTGAAATTCACCACAAGATCTGATATGAATCTACACTCTTAACCATGTTTTCTTGACTCATTTAGACAAATATATCATGGATATTGAGACATCTTTTTTTGTGAGAAAAAAGCTATCCCTGACAGAGTTTAACTCGACATCCTACTATTGTTCTCTATGTGGCATATTGTGTGGGAGACTTTGCATTCTACTAAAGTGAACATTCTTATGTTGCAATTTTGTTGATAGTCTCGTTGTTGGTAGTATGATGGGAAATTAATGTGTTCTCATATTCGGAAGGTTTTTTCTTTGAGGATTATTTGTTGGTTTGGATAATTAGGCTGTAGTCTTGGCCAACTTAGCGAATGAAATATATTATGTATAGACTAGTTATGTTTTTTAGATGTTAGCCAACTTGGTATAATGCAATATGTGGATAAAATTTATAATTCTTATTTGTTGTTGAAGAAGAAGTTTTTCATTATTTTGTCTTCATCTAATTACCTAGGCTGACTTAATTGATGAATAAGATATACTTGTGTATATATAAGATGAAAGATAGAAGAGAGATATATAAGTAAGCGGGAAGGAGAAGTGTTTGTGAATAGAGGAGAAGATTAGAATGGTTTTGTTGAGTGATTGCTATGTGAGGCATTACTTTTTATTTTTAGCTTTAGTGGAACTAAACCTTGCACATTGAAAGTGTATTCTATTAGTTCAATATTTTGGTAGTGTGCCACTATCTTTGTAATCTTGGTAGTTAGCAATATTTTGTACTTAGGCACTGAGTATTTTTAAGGATAGCGAGTCTTGGTAGTGAGACCCATAATATTTTGTATCCGGATATAATATATTGTGAGTTAACCGTCACCGTGGCTTTTCCCTTTTTGGATTTTCCACATAAAAATCTAGGTGTTCATGTGTATGGTTTCTTTGACTTGTTTCTATGTTCTCTCTTGCTGATTTAGTCAAAATTGTGATAATTTTTGAGTGGATTTTATTATGGTTTTGTGGAATACTAATTCACTCCTCCCCTCTCAGTATTTTGAATGTTCAACAGAAGGGAACTGAAACCCTTTACAACTTAACTTACAAAATGTTGATCAAGAGATACTATGTTAAAACACTGGCAGAGCCCAACACCCAAGACATCAAAAGAAACAAAATACTACTTGAAAGATATAATAGTAAACTATCAACAACACCCAACAACAACAAAATGGAAAAACAACAAGAAAGAAACCGAGACCCAACAGCAGAAAAGAACACACCAAACAAACAAACAAACAAATAGGATGCTATTTTATATTGCTTAAGGTGTTGGCCACCTCAAGCTCATGGCTTCTATTCATTTCAATAATTTCCAACAATTCTTTTTTCTTAGCTTGAAAGGACTTCTTACAGTTAGCTATCCCTCTAGCAGCAAGGCCTTTACCATCATCTTTCGCATGCTTTTTCCCTTTACCTTTGGCTGAGTGTTCCTTGTCCATGAACTCAGAAAAATATAGTTGGTCCTCCCCGAGCTCACTAGATTTACGAAACAACACTTCCAAAGATTCTGCACTATCCTTCATTGAAATGTGACAAGCATGGAGAAGCTTCTTTATATCCACATTCGTGTCCAATATCTTGGCTTCTAAACTAGCCAAGCACTCTTCACACAGGGATTTGAAATCATAGGGAGGTGGAATCATCATTGAGATTTGAAAATTCCTCAAAAAGGGGATTTACATTTAGAGGCTCTGACTTCACATGATTTTTCTCCACATCCTCAACCTGAACCTTATTCGCCCCCTCCAGGTCCACATTGGGAGAGCTATGAATAGGGGAGTCATTTATTTCCACTTCCTTCTCTTCAGAAGCATTGTCCTCTCAAAGCAACACGGTAAACTTAACCATAGCTTTCAAGGCTTGGTTCTTCAACTTGGAAATGTGTTTGGAAACCCTTCTCAGCTTATCCTTTTCCTCCGTTGTCATCACATTTTCTTGCATTCCCTCTTCTTTACCACCAACCACAGTGTCAGCCTAGTCAATGTCCAAAGCTTCATTCTTGGGTGTGGAATTTCTAGAGCCCACTTCTGTATCCTCACGATCAAAATGGGAATCCAACTCATTCAGAATAAGGCGCTTAGCTATCTGTTTTCTTTTAAGGCTACCCTTCTTAATTTTTTTCAAGGAGGTAGCCACATGGGCTAGGGACCCATCCTCATCCTCAACAATGCTAGTATCTAATCCAGAAGAGCCAAAAGCTTCACTTAGAATCTTCTCCTTACCATTAATTGCAGAGGCAGGGACAACGGCTTTAACATGCTCCATGATTAAAAGAATGAGACCCTTATGGAAGACCAAAGCCCTCCTATTTTTTAAGTGAGCATAAACAAGGACCTCAATGGAAGACAACAAAAAATGGAAAGGAAATAAATAGCCCATGTCTAAAATGGTTTAAAGGAGTAAAATGATGGCCAACGATTACATTGAACCTGCCTTCCAAAGTCACATACTGCATTATCACCTCTGCAATATTTTCCCATACCTTCTTGAGATACTTCCACTCATAGCCCCAACTTTCCATTGTGATAATTTTTTTCCATTTTTCATCTTTGAAGAATTGATCCATTGCTTCCTTGTTACTCTTCTTGTCCTTATAGAACTTATGACCAACCGTCGATAACCCAGTCATAGTAGCAATCAGCTTCTCATTGATATCAACTACCAAGCCCTTTATGTAAAGTTTGCAGTTATGCCAACAAGAAAAAAACTCCGTTGAAGCATTCGGGTCATGACCATGCAATCTTTCTAAGAATGACATAAAATTCCCATGCTGGAGAATCCTCCAAATTTTCTTCTTCTTCCTCAGGCTCGCACAATAATGTGACTCAATTATGCTCCTATCACTTCTATTTCCTCAAAAACTAGAAGTAGAAAATCATTGCAATTATTGTTCATTTCATAGCCAACAAGCCAAAAAAAACCCACAAAGCGTGTGAGTCGCGAATTGGTACTAAAGATTAAATGATCCCACCGCATAGGCTCAGACAAAACCATTATTTCTCATTAAGATCCTAGCTTTCTCAAGGAGAGAGCCTTCCTCCCATGCTCAATACTCATTTAGCCTGACAACCTCATTGGTGAAAAATATTCCAATGAATTACCTTCTCAAAAAATGTGAGATACAATGGTCTCTTCATAAGAACTTAACATGATTATAGTATCCTTTATTAATTGATCAATATTCGAACTAGACTTATGGGTTCCATGTAGATAATTGATGATGTTTAAAGAGTCACATTCTAGCCATATTTTAGAGTAACCCCTATCCACAACATATTTGATGCTTATAAACATAGCCTCTGCCTCAACATACTGATTTGTCTCATTTCCCAATGGGAGTGCCACCATGCCTAAGAGCCTATCATCATCATTCCTCAACACCCCCCACAACCTCCAAGCCCAGGCTTACCCTTGGCTGGCCCTTTGAGAAAAAATGTTGCTCTATATGTTTGTATTCATATATATTAATTAATAGAAATGTTGATCTATATGTTTGTATTCATACATATTCATCAACATAAACAAAGGTGCCAAATTATTTTCAAAATGTATTTCATACTAACAAAAGGGATTTAATATTTTTATTAAAAAAATTGTGTATTACCAAACTATTAACATGCCAAAAATAAAATAAGTATTATTAAAAAAGACAAAAATATTAGTAGTAGCATAAAATAAAAATAACACATATAGTCTAGTCTTGTATATTTTATTGATGAATATTGGAGAAAAATAGATAAAAATTATGGGAAAGCACATGATTATGCATTGTGATTTTTGTTCTGAATCTTACTGGATGCTGCCTCTTCTGATATTGGAAGAGAATTAGTGAGATATATCAAATATAGAGTGTAGAAAATAAAGTGCATTTAACAGGAAATTTTTATTGCTTAAAAATGAAAGAAAGATACTTTAAAACTAAACATTTAATTATTTTTCATAATTTTAGTTAGCTAGGTAGTGTTGATGTTACGCTAGAAGAGGAGGACAAGTGCACATTGTTCCTTTTTTTAAACACCTATATCTTGGTATAATCTAACTGTTGCATTGAGTAGTTCAATTATAAATCCCAAAATAGATGCACTTGTTGCAAATTTTTGTAGTGAAGAAATGATAGAAATCCATGGATGAGGCTTCTAAGGATGCAATACATGGTAAACTCAAGGAAATGATGGTAAGAAAAGGTGGGATAAGGAGAGGGCCAAGTGAAAAGGATAATACAAAATTCCTAGTAAGGGTAGTATTTGTTAGAACTTAAAGGTTTTAACTTAATTATGTTAATTAAGTTACCTATACTCCTCTCTTTAGATTTCACTTTAGTTTCCATATTGTGACATTTAATAATTATATTAATTATTCAATGTCTACCTATTAGGGTTTCTTTAGGGTTGTACAATCTCCTTTTATAAGGATTGATCAAATGTGCTTTATCGTTCTCTTTGATTAATACATTTTCAGCTTTCAGAGCACCTTTGTCTTTTGTCTGGAATTTCTTCTTTCTGCAATAGGTTATTTGCATGCAGGTGATCTTCGGGGTCTGTGAGGTGAGCTTTCTCAACTTCAACATGGTATCAGAGCTCCAGACCTATGGCTTCCTATTCACGATTTGAAGAAATTCTCTCACAACATTTTTTTTGTGCAAGGGTTTGAAGCCAAATTGTCTTTTTTGTGGATCTAGGGGTCACCTAATTTTTTGGGCATTTTTGGAAAAAATGGACCTTGACATTGAGTCCGTTGCACCCAAAAACCCCTATTTCATATAAAATTTGTCCATTTTGGACACAATTGAACCAAAAAGAAAAAAAAAATTTCCTCGAGGCCATACGACGCTAGGGCTCGCATATTGAGGCAAGAAACACACCAAAAAAAATAAAAAATAAAAAAATAAAATAAAAAATCAAGTTTTTTTAAAAACGTTTTGCTCGCAGCTAAAAAGTAGGGCGCCGCCAGCCGCTCAAACTGGCAAAGCGGCCCAGCAGCCACCGGCCTTCCCCTCTGCCAAGCAGCCACATGCCAACCACCGGTGCCCCACCCGTGCACTGCCTACACACCACCCGTGTGCCACCAACTCAACCAGCCCCCTCAAATCTGGCACCTAGTCATATCAATAAATAGGAGCCTGTCGACAGCCCCAGGTCATAGCCCCCTGGTTGCGCATGTGACCAGGGGCTATTTTGAGCAACTTTCAGTAAATTGGGTATAAAATGGACATTCAAGCTCGGATTTTCAAAAACGAATAGGTGTCAGAAAGTTGGTTCCGAGCCTGATCTGTTGATTGCGATTGTTTTTTCTATTTTTTCTATTTTGCTGCATTTTCTGCCAGTCAAAGTCAGAACTTGTTTTTTTCACTCTGGGGGGTATAACTTTTTGTGTCTTAGCTCTGCTTTGTGTAAATGAATAAGTGTCAGAAAGCTGGTTCACTGCTCTCCACAATGATCAGACTTATTTTCCTATATTCTGCCCCAAGTATATTTTATTCAACATTTTTTCTTTTCATAGTTTGCTTAATTACTTGGATGTTTTGGCACTTGGGAACCTCTTGTTTGTGTCATTAGGCTCTATTTCATTTGATATACATGCTGTAAGGTCAATTTTCATATATTTTTTAATTTGAAGAGTTATCATGGGTTTTTCTACTCACCCTTCACTTGTAATTCTGGAACTAGGTAATTATGAGTCATGGGCAAAGGGCATACTTACACATTGTAGGTGGCTTAATATTTTTCCTTATTTGTATGATCTCATACATGAACTAGCCACTTCAGAGGAAAAAATAGCTTGGGATATCATTAGAGATCACATAGTGGGACTTATATTGTCTAGTGTTGATGATGACACTATGTGGGCTATATCAGACATTCATTGTCCCCACCTACTTTGGACACGTCTTTGGGAGATCTATAGAGACCCCAATCTCTCTCCATTCCCAGATGATCCTGCTTTAGATTGTCTCTTATCCATTGCTTGGAGAGATAATACACCCTTTGATCTTGATACTTTAGAGGAGCTTGAGTATTTAGACACCCTTACATGTTCTAATGGATCAGAAGCTTGTCTCACAGTTCCTACTCTTCAGACTGAGACTATACATGTATCATTTGTTGTTCCTGATGACATCAGTATTGCCACATTGGCCCCTATGGATTCAGTTCAGCATCATGACCATCTTGGTCATTCATTATCTACTACATCATGGGATTCTTATCATGCAGACACATTCTTGTTTGTTGAGTCTCACATTGCAGATCTTGAGGATTATTTTGAGGAAATTCATCTCCTCTACCTTGATAGTAAGGTTATCATCGTACGCCCACCATTATCTCTGCATTTAGAGGTTGCATTTCAAGATTCTCCACATCAGTTTGGATTTGGCATCATTTGTTTCAGTTCAGACAACGAGATTCTTCAACATCCTATCATGGCACACATCTTGAGACAAATTGGTTCACCACTCTTCACAGGGTTTCTTCGACATCATCCTTTAGATCTGTTTCTTCCCAAGGGGAGGAATGTTATTTTCCGCTTTAGGATCTCTTTTTTGATTCTACATCAGGCATCCATTATTAAGAACAAGAGTTTCTTCATTGTGGGGGGACCTTCTTATCTCTTTATATCTCTCCTATTGAGACCATTGTATATGTACTTATATGATAGAAGTTGTCTATGGGGGGTATCATGTAATCCACCTCCTATCCTTCTTTCATTAGTGCATTTCATTCTTTTATTTGCTTCCTTTTGGGGGGGAGTTTTGTTCCAATGAGGTTTTCTCTCTTTCTCCACTTTACAGAGATTTGGTTGTATTCGGGTACCTAATCAGGTCTAGTTGTCGGGACCCTTATTTGCTTTCATGCATTGTAGTTACCTTTGCTTTCTTGCACATGTTTGTATCTGCACTCTTGCTCATCTTAAGAGGGGGTGTTAGAGTAAAGGTTTTAACTTAATTATGTTAATTAAGTTACCTTAATTCCTCTCTTAATATTTCACTTTAGTTCTCATATTGTGAAATTTACTAATTATATTAATTATTAGATGTCTACCTATTAGGGTTTCATTAGGGTTGCACAATCTCCTTTTATAAGGATTGATCATTGTATTTTATCTTTATCTTTTATTAATACATTTTCAGCTTTCAAAGCACCTTTTCCTTTTGTCTGGAATGTCTTCTTTCTATGTCAGGTTATTTGCATGCAGGTGATCTTTGGGGTATGTGAGGTGAGCTTTTTCAACTTCAACAGTGTTAAATATTATAAGTGAGGAAAATGGGTCCATATAAAGAAGAAGCATATATATTTAATAAGAATTTTTCTAAAGATTCCTTTTATTATAAATCATCTAATAATGAAAGCAATCATTTATTTCTTTCAACTAACTTTGCTAGTGATGACTCATGCTTTGTTGATTTAGGTGCTTCATATCATATGAATGATTAAATTAGGAGTGGTTTTCTTTATATGTAAATTATATGATGCCTAGGTGGCATGTTCCTTAGTAATAATAATTGTGTGTGGGAAATGTTAGTATCAAAATAAGATAATAAAAACACACCAATGCAACATTAAACTAAAGAAAGCTAATTAAAATAAATTGAAAGAAATCAAACAAAGCTTCTTTAGAATCGTTTCATTGTCTTCTATCTCTAGCGATTTGCTTGAAGCTACTTGTTGTCAGATTTTGTAAGCAAAGATTCTCAGAATGGTAACCTACAGAATGAGTATGCAAAGGGAGAGAGTACTTCTCTATCCTATATGCTGGTGGAGTGAAATGTTGATGTACGGATATGCACAGGGGCTACAGATTATGCACAGAGGCTGTGGATTATGAATGCTATTGAAACTAAGCTATGAGGATAATTGGCCATGATATGCTATGATTCTAAAGTTATGGATGCTAAAGGCTATGCTATTGCAAATTTGGTATAGTTTTCCTGTATGAAAGATTCTCCTATTTTTAAAGACCCGACAGTCCTTTTTATAGGTTTTTGCAGGCAAAAGCCTGGCTGGCAAAGATCAATGGTTGTGAGATTGTCTGGTAAAGTTGAATGGTGAGAGATGGAGAGGTTGAGAGGAAGATGGAGGATGTTGGGAGGTTGGAGAGAAGAATGGAGGTTTGTCTTCAACCAACGGGAACAAGCTTGCTTAGGAACAGAGAAATTTAATTTTCTATTTTGGAAGTTTGTTTCACGGTTGTTGAAGATAATCCAATTTAATTAAATAAATAAATTTGTTTAATTTCATGTGAGTTTAATTTTTTATTTTAGAACTATAGAAGATTCAATTAAATGTTTGAAATATGTAAATTGCGAATAAACTTTAGAAAAATTAATCAAATTTGTGAATGGATTTAGAGGAATTAATTAAATATTTGGAATATTTAATTATGAATTTAGAGGAATTTTAGAAGAGAAGAATATTTAATCTTTATTTGAATAAAATATTCAAGCCAAGATTATATGATAATTAATATAAATAAATCGTAATGTTTATTTAATTAATTAAGAAATGGATAAGAAAAGTGATTAAATAAACTTATTTATTTAATTGAAATGAAAGAATGAGCAATATAAATAAATTATTTAGATTTATTTATACACAGATTGAATTCAGAGATTTAATTAAATATTAAAAATATTTAATTAGTTACCAGACTATTGTGATGTGACCATTTTTAGGTGTATACAATAATTTATATTAGATTGTTGGAAAAGTTAAGGTAAAACTTATGTTAAATGATGGAAGAGTAAAATATCTAATAAATGTCTTGTACATCCAAGCATTCACATAACTTTTACTTTTCAATTTTTGAAATGAATGATGTTGGGGTGAATGACACATCTTATAGTAGTTATTGTAGGTTGGCTAGAGAGAATTTGGTGCTAGTTAAGGGATATCCATGTGACACTTTGTTCAAGATTGATGCATCTACTAATTGCATTTTATCCCATGTAATTAAAAACTCATATTCAAGTATTTTGAGACACTACAAGATGTGTTAAATTAGTGAAAAGGGGATTAACACACTAGTTAATTTTTTGTCGATGGATTGTCTATAATTATTTTATGAACTTTAACTGTTTGAGCATCTTGTTCCTTGTAAAAAAACTAAACTAAAGTTTAACTGTAGTAGCAAGAGAAAATAGATTATTAGAGGTTATCCATAATGATGTTTTTGATCTTGTAAATGTTACTTCATTTAGAAAATTTTATTACTATGTTTTCTTTATTGATGACAATGTTACTAAAACTATCTCAAACTTACATTCTAATGATAACATGATGGAAATACAATTTTTGAACTGTACGAAACTACTCTATATCGATATATCTATATCTTACTTTTCATTATACAGAATAAATAGGATTGTAGGCGTGTCCTATTAAAAATGAAAAATTTCTAGTTCTTTGTTTTGTGTTTCATGGAATGTATCAGTCTCCCTCCAGCTATGTTCAAGTCTGTATATTGTCACATTTCAATATAATGGCAAGTCCTCTTTCTCCTGCTAATCAATGTGGAAATAGACAGGCGTAATGATCAGAAAGGAAACGGTATTCAAATTTCACGTCTTTCCTCTTTGTTTTCCTGGAATGTACGATTCATCTGATGTCTGATGTCTGTGTATATATAAAGTCTTCTAGTCAAGAAAGCGTAGATTTGATCGAATAACTTGTCCCCAGTCAATAGCTTTCCAAGAATAGGACACATGTTTAATTTCTTAGTAAATCCCATTTTCTTTTGAAATCATGCCCGACACCCATTAGCAGTATGGCATGGGACCTAGTTGTTTGAAAATATATCTTTTTAGTACCAAATCACTTTCTCTTGTTGGCATGTTTTAATTCGTTTCAAAGTTTTGGTTTGAAAAGATGAATTTTTAGATTCTTTTAAAGTTTTTGATTACGAAGATTGCATTTTAGAATCAAGTTATTTTTTTATCTTTATAAGTTTTACGAGTTTCTATCAAAATTTTAAGTTGCATTCAGTTCTATTCTTAAGTCTCATCTTAATTGTTTATGATAGGTTATGAAAATTTATAAGAAACTTTCTTTGAGGTATTGTCAAATAAACTTATGGTTAATAGTAGGGAACTTGTGGTATTTGCTACCTTTCTTAGAATAAGGGTTCTATGGACTTAATTGGTTTGTATTGATAAATTATTGTACTCTCCACTAAGTTGATTGTCTATGTCACTGAAGATTGAGATTATTTTCCTTCTCAAGTACTATATCAATGTAGATTCTTGCTATGGTAAGAACTATTGAAAATGTTAGGAAAGGTGTCTCAACCTTGTTTGTAATATTGAGCATTTTGAGAACACAATTTTCAAACAATGAAACATAAACACTCATTTACTAGGCTACAAACTTTATTTTTGGATAAATTAATAAAATTGGGTTGCTTGGCATTGCTTCCAAAGATGCTTGTTATGTAGATACTTTTTATCTCTATAATTGGAAAAAGACCATAGTAACCTCTTTGATCAAAAGTTATGGCCTATAAAAGTTGGATGTATTACACTGAAAATCTAAAATTATATAGGACATAGAAAAGAGTTGTAAAAGAGAGTTACACTTATTGACCAACTTATGATGCATGTTATGATGTGTCATAAGTCCTCTTTGAGTTGAGATAATGAAACCAAAATGGAAATCCTAATTTTATGAGTAATTTATGAATGCATTTATGATAGGTGGAAGGATTATGTTCTTTGTAGTCTATGAACTCATCTTGTGATTTGGGTATTGAGTTTCTAACGAAGTATTTGGGTGCCACTTTTTTTTAGTGGTTTTAGATCTGTTGGGAAAATGTTTCCCAACCTTGCAATTATATATGGTTTGTTGTTGATAGGATGTATGTTGCTATATGTTGACTAATCATGCAATTTTTTTTCGTTGACATGTCAAGGATTTCCCACTCACACGTAAAGGCTTTTTCCCACTAACATGTCAAGGCTCTTTCTCGCTGACACATCAAGGTTTTTCCGTTAACACGTCAAATGAAAAATAACCTTGTAAAACCCTAATTCTAGAAGGTTCCAAAAATCTTGTTATAAGCAGTTGGGATGTATGTAGACGACGGTGTATTCTGAGTCTGATAGCGGTCATGTTGTTTGTTGATCTTTGGTGGTTATACTCTTGTGAAAAGGTTGCCATGCAAGTATATTGTAATCATTTGATTTTTGAATAATATATTGGGTGGTTTTTGGAGTGTGGGGTTTTTTCCCCAAAAGGTTTTTCCGCACGTAAATCATTATGTTGTGGTATGCATGATTTTTGTATTTATTTCTGTTTATGTTTTTGTAATTGTTAAAGATCTGTAAATTTTTGCATTTTTCTCCTCTCAAGATTAATGTAGGAAGTTGTTCCACTACCTTAGCTTCCTTACAAGATCATATTTTTGTAATATCATTTGATGGTAATATGTACTACTATTTATAGGGTGCTTGAGATAGAGGTGTTGATAGTGAATTTGTAGATACTATTATGTTGCTAGAATTACTTTATATCTATACTTGGTGATACTCCTATAAAATCTTGATGATTTCCAAGGGTATTATATTTGTGTTAAAATTAATGAGCATCAATTTTTTATTTCTTTAGAGTGTGGTTTTTGTTTTTCTCCTAAAAGGTTTTCCCCATGTACATCTATGTTATGATATGTTTTTTTTATGTTTATATGTGTTTATCCTTTCTCTCATTATAAATATCAAAAATTTGCTATCCAATACTATCCTATAGGGTTATTTTAGGAAGAATTTATAAATACCTTAGTTCCTTGCATTTAGTATCAAAGCCTAATCACCTCAAACTATAGGTGTTGGGTACAATCACTCTTGTGTAAATCTTTGTTTGAGGGAGCTTGCACATAAGGGTTTGATCTTATTGTAGGAAGAGATGGAAAACATATACTGAATGGAAAAGGAGAAATCCTTAGGCACAAAATTTGAGCTTTTCGTATCTCAAGATGCATGATATTTTAATGGATAGAGATCCATAGTCTATAGTAGTTAAGCCAAATCTATTGCTATCACAAGAACATCAGGAAAAGGTGGATTTAAAAAATTTAAGAGTCTCATTAGACTATTTTGTTGGTTCAATGTTGTTGAATGTATACCATCACATCACTCATTTGGAAGAAATTGAGAGATTTGCATTAAGATAAATCTATGCTAAATAAATTATTTTTAAGAATGAAGTTGTATATAATTAGGATGGAGCATGGTGGCTCTATATCCAAACATATACATGTGTTTAACATGGTTGCTACCAATTTGCACTATAGTGTAGTAAATATAGAGGAGGATGATCATTGCATGAATTTTTTGTGTTCCTTTTCAAATTAATGTGACCATATTATTATGGCTATTGGGATAAGTACTACAAATTTGAAAATAGATGAGGTCCAGTGGCATTATTTATTTTCAAATATGCAAGGAAAGACTTCTACATTTGTTTAGAAGTCCCTAGCTATTCATGGTAGAATGAAAGGAAAAGGAAAGAAGGACACTTGAAGAAAGATAAATTTAGATATAAATTCCATTAGAGATCTAAATAACTCATTAATTCAAAGAAAAAATAATGGAATTATGACATTACAAGAAATTATAGAAGAGAATATAAGGAGGAAAAAAAATAGACATTGTAATTATGAGATCAAGAAGTCTTCCCAAGATGATGGTGATCCTTTGTTGAAACATTGGTTGTACATGCATCATAAGGTGTATGGCTGATTGAATCTAGTGCATTTCTTGATACAAATTGACATCAATAACGGTTTAAAAAATAGAAATAATATGATGGTGCAAAGAAGCTACACCTTGGAGACAACTCTCATTTGATGATTTTTGGTTATGGAAGAGTATTGATTATATTTCCAAATAGATGAGTGGAGGGGATCAATGCCACAAAACCTACCTTTTGTAAGTAAATCCAATGATTTAACTGTGTGTATTATTTTATCAACTGGAGGGTTCAAGATGGTGAGATAAGTTATGGTTATTGCAATTTTTCTTATTAGGAACACTATTTTAGTTAGATGCATATATAGTTATGTGCTAATAGTTCTTATGTTACTACAATGAGGCGATCCATAAAATATTTACCTCCACATTTATAACTATTAGCAAAGAGGATATATTATATTTGCTTCAGATGCTCATAAAGTTTTGGAACATAAGGTTTCTCATGCTTTGGAAAATAAACTTCCTTTAAACTAATTATATTATGCTAGCAAAGGATGGGCCACATTGGGTAGACTAGTTTGAGAAACTTGAAAAATAAGTCTTGTTGAGGGGTGAAATAGTTATAAACATGAGTTGGATATTTGCAAAATGTATGATTATTTAAAATAAAATCATGCTCATTTTTACTACATAGTTCTCATAAATCTTATGGGATATTGGACTTGATAAATTCTAACATTTTTTTGTCTTGTTAATTATTTTCAATTTAAAAATTTATTTATTATTTTTCATTCATTGATTACTATAGTATAATGACATGGGTATATTTTTTTAGGAGCAAATATGAAGTCATTAGTATATTTAAATATTTTAAATCTCCTATAGAAAATCATATTGATTTAAAATAATTAATATTTTGAGTACTAATAATAATGATTAATTTTATTCAATAGATTTTGGTAGGTTATAGAGATCATGAAATAGTAATATATTATAGAACTCCATACACCCTTCAATAGAATGGGTTTTGAAAACTAATTTATCGATTATTGATAAACAAGGCTAAGAGTATGCTTAGTGGGGAAATCTTGGAATTTTATTTTTTGGTAGAAGCAATTCCTATGAAGTTTTACTAGGTAAATAAATTTATTTCATTATCTCTTGTTGATAAGACAACTATAGACCTATATAGGTAGAACAAGACTTTTCATTGAGACACATTAGATTTTTTGATTGTGAGGAATAAACTCATCATAATAGGGATAAGAGGTTAAATTTGAAGAAAAATGTTATAAAATGAATATTTATTAGCTATGGTGAGGATGTTAAAGGGTAAAAGCTTTGCAATCATTTTGTTGAGAAATATTTTAATAGCTTTAAACCATTCTTCTACTATATTGAAACAATAAAGAGGATAAAAATAATGATGTGCTTTAACTCCCAAAAAGAGAAAAAGAATGACTAAATAAATCCCATGAAATATCTAAAGAGGAGGAGAGTTATCATAGTTCAATGAGTTTCATAGAAGATATAGAGCCTCCACCTTAGTCATGTCGAGAATACCAACTTCAAAAAATAACAACCAAATAAGTATACTCGTGATGTAGGAAAAAGGGATCTAAGGTCTAAATCACACCTTGTACTGCATCACAATGGAAGGAACAAAAATGATCGCAAACAACCACTTGGCTACTAACCACTATGAAAGAGCCAAAATGGTGGATTAATGTTTTGGTTCTTTCTTTGGGGATTGATTGATTGATTGATAACTGACTAAATTTTGAAGATGAAAATATGCATCTAGGTTAATTATGCAACTATGATGAACTGTTATGATTTTAGGAAAATAATAATAATGAAGTACAAAGTAGTAGAGTGTAGACTCAGAGGAAACTAACATAGAAATTTGATCTTGAATTAGCTAGACAATGGCATTGGCATCCTAGACTTGAGAATGTAGACCTTCAAATTTGAAATTGATTTTCTAAATATGATCATAAAAAGGGTAGATTAAATAAGAATTAAGTGTAGACACATAGAGGGGAGCTAAACCTTGTGTGAAATTGTCAAGGGTGATAATTTATGATGCTAAGTTTATTCCCCACTTTAGTGAGAGTATGAAATGTGCTCATGCCCACACTAAAGTAAGGATAAGCCAAGAAGGGTTCATTTATCTAAACACTAAAATAAAAATGTAAACCCAATTGAACATGCACACATAAAGTGCAATGCAACATGACAAACACAAAGCATACACAACGAAGACACACTAACTACCATATTGTAAAAAGAAACATAATTTAAACATTACATGATGCAAACACAATGAAGAAATAATATAAACACAATTCAAACATAATAAAAAATAAACACACTTGGTTAGTACACTAAAAAGGATTTGAGTTGGTAAGGTAAAGAGACCCCAATATTATTTTTTTCTCAAATATAAAACATCATTACTTGAATGTGTTATTAGAAAAATGGTCCTATCATAAGGACTTGCAACCTGTTTTATGATAGCTCACTCATGAGCTACATAGATCCACTAGCTAGAAAACTCTACTATGCTATATGCCCATGCAATATGGTGGGTATCACAAGGCTAGCAAGCTATGCTATGCTAGCTATTTTTTTCTAGTTTACTCATGACACACATAGCTCCACTAGAAAGCAAATTGTGATATTCTAGGTGGTCATTTAAAAATTCTCAAGTGCATGAATTATCAAGCTACATTATGATAAATACATGGACAATTTTCCTAATAATTCCTTAGGGAGAATATAAAAGCTTAACATCATGAGGGACTGTTTAACCTCACAAGAAATGAATCACCTCAGGGGGTGTAATTTTTTTTAATGTCACAAGGGATGAACCACCTCAAGGGTACAAATTCTTAACATCACAAGCGTTTGATCATAAAGCCATACCTCATGGAGCATTATAAATAACACCACCACAAAGGATAGATATGAACAATTTTGGAAAGCCTCGCCTTATTGGAGATCATGTATAATATCATCACTGATGGGGTGCCACATGGATATAAAGGCTAGCTCAGGGGATATCATACATAACACAACCACTAAAGGGGCACATGATTGAATTGCAAGCTCACACCTTAGGGGATATCATGCATAATACCACCACTAAAGGGGAGCATGATTGAATTCTAGGGAGATGTACCTTAGGGGATATCATGCATAATATCACCACTAAAGGGGCACATGATTTAAATTCTTAGAAGATTCCACAATAGCTAGGGGAATATGACCCCCTTAAAATGTTAGTGTACTTTCTACACATTTTTTAAGAAGATAATTGATGAAGAGGGGATCCTTTAGAAAGGATACACACCTTAGAAGGCCTACATATCCTTTCCCTGAGAAAGTGTATGGATAAGGATAGCTATTTGTGACTATTATCATGTTTCTCCCCATTAGTGAAATATGGCTGCACACAAATTTTTTTTGTTCCCCCATTCATGGAAATGAGCATCATATGATGGTAGAACACCATATAGCAGGGAGAAACACCATAATAACTAATTTCTTATTTTTTATAGATCTACATGATTTCCATATAATTGAATCAACCATTATAAATTTATTTTCAAAGCATAACTTATTACTAGAATGCCCAAAATTTTCATGATATGAACAAAAAGATGAAATCTATTTTTTATTCTTGTTGGAGTTTCTCTCACGAAGAAGTGGGAGAGTGATCACTTCCCACCTTAGAAGTTTAAATTCTAAAAAATTGCACTCTATGCAATTCACATTCCATTAACCCCCTTTAGATGAATTGAATTTGATAATGCAATGTCACCTTCACCTAACCTTAATTTTTTCCTTAACATGTTTGTTCTCGGTTGCTAAAGTGAATATTTTTCGTAGACAACCACACAATGCATAGACATCTGTGCATCATGTGAACATCTAAGAAAGATTCCTAAATGCATAGCCATTTGGATGTTACACTTCCCACCTACCGAAGAAGTGTAATTCCTTTGCATCTTTTAGGCATGTTGAAATGGCTCCTTGCATGCCTATACTTCTTCCATACTCTTATTTTTTCATTCTATTCATTCTCATTCAATCTAGCTCGCAATCTTCTCCCATTCATTCATTTGCATTATATCTTTCTATCCATTCTTTCAAGCTCCCTTTCACTTTGGCTCTCTATATCAACACTTCGGCATTCTTGGCACCTCTTGGAGGTTGTTTCTCTTCTTTTCAGAACTCTTTCTTGCTAAAGGAGGGTAATTGTAGCTTTATTATTGCGTTATAATCTTATTTCATAACATATTATTTTAACATGTATGTTTTCTTTATCTCATCTATTATCTTTTTATCTATCATTATCTATTTGGCTATATGTGGAGGTGGGAACACCTATGCCGAGGTTTGATGAAGGCAAGCTCCTAAATTATCCCCAACCATTTTCTTGTTTCCATGTGTGCAAGTTTCAAAGTTGCAATATTGTGGGAAGCTTCATTTGAGGACCACTTATTAGTATCTCCTTTCTTCTTTTCATTTATCTCATTTCTTTTCCATTTAGCCTAGTTTATTTTTATTTCGATTATTCTATTTATTTTTATCATTTTGTGATCTTAAGTGAATTTCCCCAAGACTTTAGTGATTGAATAGTTAGTTGGTTCTAAATTTTTTTCTATGATAAGCTTAATTTTTAGTTAGTACAAGACTACAATGTGCTGCGAGGACAACCATGCTTTGTGATATTGTCCTTGGTTGAGAGCTTGCTAGTTTATCTAGGGAACCTCTACAACCTACTCTTTCAGTTCCTATAACTCCCTTATTTTTATCAACATAAATTATAAAAAAAATATGAAAAATCCTTTATTTTCCTATCTTGTCATTTGAGCTTTGATCCTTGAGGTAGTCAAGGAACATTTTCCCTTTGAGATCATGTCATTTTGGGGTGTCGAATTTTGTACTCTATATTTTTGTGAAACTTGATGTAAAGTTCTCCTTACTCTAATATTTTGTTGAAAATTTCTTCTCTCTTGTTCGAACATCTGTTGGACTGACTATTGTGACAATTTTTATGATTTCCATAACCCAATCTATGAATTTTAGGGACCTAGTTAGAAGAAGTGTTTTACATTTAGATATGGGTTCAAGACGATGGTTTAGTCCTACCTGTAAAGATCCCAATTTTGAGTAATTTAGTATAGGAATATCACCTTGCTATAATCCACCTTCCATTTCCATTAATATGCTTGGAAAATTTCAAACTGGTTCTTAACCGAGTACTCTATCTAAATCCTCTCATATAGATCATGAGATTACTCATAGGGTCCCCTTCGAGCAAGTCCAATCTCTAGAGGGGAGACTTCAAGAATTTGAGGACTTCCTAAACCATGATAATTTGTATACTCAAGTTTCTCCTATTATTTGTGGTCTAAGGAATCTACTCATCTCGGACCGTAAAGGTCTTGAGTTGATTCATGGAATAGCTAACATAGTGAGATCAATGTACCTTCATATATAATATTATTGAGCAACCATCAAGATACCCCATTTGAAATCACTCGTACATAGTTGAATCTCTCAATGCTTGAGGTATCTATGCATATGGAGGACACAAATCCTTTTGTACCTCCTTTTACTTCTAGCAATAACGCAAACTATAATCCTAGAGTCAATGTGAACCACATTCCTTTGGGGTTTGAGGTTCCTATTCTTGGATCCACATCCTGACCCTCTTCTCCTATGAACAGTCAACCTCCACCATCTCTGCCATCTGATCATGTCCTAAATTCTTTGTTAACATGAGATGGATGTAATTACAATTGGATAATGTAACTAACACTACCTATCAATCCACATTTCAACCATTTTTCCCCATAGTCATCTCATGCTTCATCATCTACTATATTAATGACTTAGTGTGGTAAGTGAGCAAGGTTTCCTTTAGAAGAGAAAGGAATGTCTCCTACTAGTTATCTGATATATTAGCAAGAGAATATTTTTTCAAGGCTTCTCAAAGATCACTTGATTACTCTTCCTCCTCCAAAAATGTAAGAAATTTTATAGCAATAACTTGTTTTTGTCCATATCATTGAGTACATGGTCATTCCACTAATGAATGTTAGGCCTTGAGTAATAAAATACAAAAAACATAGAGATTGTGGTGCTCTTTTATATGTGGATGCACCTAATCTTTCCAATTAGTAATGATCTTCATTATGTGCTGTTGTTCCTTTTGGAATCAAGCAACATTGAGAAGGGGGGGTGAATCAGTGTTGTGCAATTTTTAGCTTTATTAATCTAATCAAAGAAGTATTGATAACATTCAAATAAAATAAAGATGCATGCACATAAGACAAGTAAGCACAACACCATAACACAAATATTTTTACGTGTAAACCTTGTTAGGATAAAAACCGCGATGGATGGACAATCCGCAATATAATCTGAGTATAATCAAATGGATGTTTACAAAATGGGAATGCACTTGCATTCAAGCACACTGCCTAGAGCTCACTGCTCAAAATAAGAAAGGATCGCTGCCTTACAAAAGCTTGGAATACTTCTAAAGATTTGAACTAAGAAAGTAGCATCCATAAATTCCTGATTACAATTCTGGTTAGGCTCAACAATCAAATTTCACTCCTTCAGATTGATTTTGCTCTTCTGCTTTGTTCTGCATCAACTTGCAACAAAGATCCTTAATGCACAATTGAAATTGCACTTAATTGCTTTCCTGATCTTCTGATATTCGTAACTTACATCAACTCACATCGAACACATACATAAAAATGATATAATCGATCACTTATATATATCTGCTACAAGATATTTGATCGCTTTAGGTCAGCTTCAAAAAAACAAGAAATATTCATGAACTGTCGGCTCAAATCATCAAAACATTCAATACGAATCCACAAAAGTTAGCCATAGCATAGTGACAACCCAAACTAAGATGCTTGATCACAGAAACACCTAAGCAATAACTCCTACGACACACCATATTCACCAAGTTGCCTTCATACACTGATGAACAAAAAATTTGACAACTAGACCTCTTAACTTACATCCAAATCGACACCATGCACCAATAGTTTCAATTAACATAGATTATGCACCAAATAATACTCCTTGAGATCCACAACACAAAATAATGATACATAATCTGCATATGAACTAAAGAACACAAAATTACTGGATGCTCTATTCTAACTTAGCTAATAAACACTAATCTTCAATCTATCTGCCGGTATGAGAAAAATGCAACATGTAGATTGACTAGTTGACAAGGGTTGCCATTAATGACAACACCATAAAGTATATGCATTGTCTCGTGCCAAAAATCTCCCCCTTTGGAATTGATGGAAACACTTAGAGAAAAATAACTAAGTGTCAGATCAGTACCAACAAAAATACAATGCCAACCAAAACTCAAAAAATATCTTCAAAACTATAGGTCCCCCTTAGATGAATGTACATTTTTCACTGTTCTACTCTCCCCCATTGAAATCAATGGAAAAGATAGGGAATCCGCATACAAAAATCAACAAAAACTTTTGGCTGCATATGTACAAATTTGTTTCAATAGTTTACAAACTTGAAAATATCTACAAAATTGTTTTCAACAAGTTCAAGTTTGAGTCCCAACACTTCTTAAGACTCTCTAGAATATTTATATGACTAAAAATCAAATAAGATTGCATCTCAGTAGTTTCCATGTTTGCATGGTCACTCACCGCCAAAGCATATTGTGCTTCCTTCAAAGCACTTAACATAGTTTCCATTTTTGGACCAATTAAACCTTTAAGTTTACAATATCTTCCCACAATTCTATCAATTTCATGCTTCAGACTATTTATTTTTTCAAGTAAAGAGATAAATTCACCTTGTTGCATTCCAACAAAAATAGTTAAAGGATGAAAAGCATAAAAAATAGTTGCTAACTCTTTCTCATGATCCTTAACCTTCTTCTCATTTTCCTCATTAAGTTTTGACAAAGAAAAGCATGACTTATAGACTTTTCAACCTTTAAATAGAGCATTATGAATATTTTCACACAGGTAGCTAACAGAGATTTATCTCTAGCTATCATACCTTTCAGACTACTAAACCTTTTGATATCAAGCTCCTTTTGAACCTTGACCAAAGCTAAGTTCTCAAGTGACTCAAAATGAGTACTTACCAAATTTATAACTTTCTTCAACTCACCGAAGGATGAACTAGATTGATCCTTGATATGAGTAGGCATGATCCTCTCCAGAATACTAGATGCAAGATTCAAAAATTCACTGTCCTCAATTTGGGATTTCAGAATTTATTCCCTAGCCTTAGCTTGTGCAAACGATGCAACTTTCATTTTCTGAATTGGGGACAAAGTAGATAAATGAATAGGGGCATCTCCCAACTCAAGATCAAAATCTTCCTTTTTCTCATCCATAAATCTCTTCACTCCCTCTGCAGTATCTCTTGCTTCCACTGGACTTACCTTGACTTCAGCCTTCTTTTCCTAAACCACCGTTTCTTCAACCACAGGTTTTTGCTTGTCCTTAGGAACTTCAGCCTCTTCAACTAACATCTGCTTTTCTTCAACCAACACAACTTTAGGAGCTTCAGTCTCCATAGGCATTCCTGTATGATGCACATTAGGAGGAATTTGAGTATCCTCAACTGTAACCTCTTGATTTGTTGGACCAGATGAAATTCCTTTTGCATGCTCTTCTTCAGAAACAGTGTCAATCATGTTCTTTAATAGAACTTCCTTTAGAATTCTCTCAATTTCTTTTGCAACTTCTTATGTCCTTCCCAACATAAGCTTGTTTATCCTCGATTTTCTCTTTAATTCTCTTTTTGCTTCTTTCAAGATTGACTTCATTTCTTCAATTGACATTACCAGACTCAAATTAGCAAGAATTCGCTCTCTCATTTGCTCATCTTTAGTTCTAGCACTGAATCTCCTCATCTCCAAAATTTCATACAATTCCTTAGGAAATTATGCCATTAATTCAACAAGAGTCATTTTGAAATTGTTCAAATATTTTATTGTAGCCTCCTCAAGGACTCTTTGACCAATAGTATCAAAAGTACCAAACACTTCACATAAAGGCTTGAGATTTCCATCCTTTATTATACCTTTCTCAACTTCTTCTACAGTTATACCTAGTTTCTTAGGCTTCATCTTCTTCTTTGCTTTGTCTTTCTCAATGGAGGGCTTTACCATAGTGATAGTTGTTGCTACTTGAGTTACCATATGCTTTATTTCTCTAACTACTTCATCAAATTTTGTCTCTTCAACTTCTAAAACAACTTCATACACTCTTTTGCTCTTATCCTTCTTCCTCTTACCAGATACCTTGTCTTGAGCTTTTGCAGGGGTTGACTTATTTACATGACCAGATAGGGGTACAAAACTCCTTGTTGTTCTAGTTCAAGCAGAGGATGCTATCGGATTAGCAGATTCAGTTTTAGTCTCTTTCCTTTTTTTAGCATCTGCTTGTTCTCTCTTCCTTTTGGCTTCTCGTACTACTTTTGTAGATATTCCCATACTTTTTGCAAAGACTTCTTTTTTCACTCTTTGAACTATCATTGGCTTCTTTAATTGCTCATGGACTTACAAGTTCTTTTATGCATAAGTTCCAAACCTTTCTTTAGATGGATCCAAATGTTTACTTAACAGATGTTGCACATATAGCTCCAAGATTCCTTCCTCGACTTCATATCCCATTGGCATAATCCAAACAGTTTTGGGATCAACTACTTCCATGAAGCATTGATCAATATCCACCATAAAACAAATTGTGTCCTTATACCTCTCAACAATGGAAGTAGGAATCCTTTCCCTTGCTTGCATTACATTCTGAAAGTTCTTGCGATATCCCCAGATTGTAGTTTTACTGAGTTGACTATCACCAAGGTTGAATAGCATGTCTCTAATCTGAACACCAATAGGCTTATCACCTCTTTCCCAGACCACTTTCCCGACTCCCAGAATTTCATTCATGAAATAAAAGAATAAACACAACAATAGATTACTGTATTTAAAAGAATTCTTCTTTTCTTTCGTTATCTTCCCAATATTTTCCATAAGTTTACTTTGAAGCAATTCACACAAGTGATATTCCGCATTCTCTCTAACCATCTAATAAGTTGCATATATGGTAGTACCTAATACAAAATTTTCTCTGCTAGAGTGATATACCTTATAACCAATGACCATCGAGGAAAATTTGGCATCCACATCGGTGATGTTATCAATTGTCATTGCACTTCTATCAAATGTCAAACTAGTCACATCAGTGAATGTCTGATTCTTTAACAACTTCAAAATAGGAAAACCACCCAAAGAATTTAAACCTGTAACAGCTCTTATAGCTTCTTTTGTTATCTTGAAATGTTGATTCAACCACATGAATTCGGCATGAACTCGAATCAAGATATACCAGACCCATTCACTTTCATCAAACACGAGGAGTTTCAAAAATTGCATGAATTTCTTCTCCTCTAGGATTTTGAATTGAGGCTTGACACATAAATCTTCTTCAACAATGTGTTTGGAATATAGATTCAACAACTGTGAGCTTCCTAGCTCCTCAATATTAGCATGAAACATATGCCCTAATCTCTTCAATAAGTAAAACTCTGTATGACACAGATGAAAATGCACCTAAGGGAATGATCTCAATAGACTTGAAGGGATGCCATTTAAATTTTGGATGGGGCCTATCCTTAACTTCAACCACCAATGGAGTAGCCATTTTAACAATTTTACAAGTTTACAATATTTCCTGATAAATACCTTTTTGTTGGAGTAGGGTTTGAGCTTCAAATCGCCTTCACACTTGAATTCTCCCAAATTTCGCTAAAGTTTGCTTCAAAGCTCAAAAAATATTCTTCTCAAAATTCAAAGTGACAAATGAAAGATAGAAATGACCTTTTCATCATTCGCACACCTAACTTTTTGATATATTAAATGCTTTTTCCCTAACTCATTCGGATACCCTGTTTTCATACACTATGAAAGATAACCCTTCTGCGGACCTTCAATTCTACATAAATACTTTCTCCAATTGTTAACAACATCTGTAGATCACCAATGCAATCATTGAACTCATGCACATCTTAGTGTCAATCATGGGTAGGGGGTTTGAAATATTTTCTTGATAGATCCCCCCAGGCTAAAAGCATAAAAACTAATTCCCAGAGGAATTACTAGAAGTTTATTCTAGTCCTGCCTCATTTTCTGCAACCAAGGGACTCTTCTTCACCCAAGTTTTCTTCATCTACTTTCTGATCTAATCTGTAGTATCCTTCCCTTTTCCTTTTACATCCTTCTACACATTTCTTCTTTGATTTACTGGACCTCCTCTACAAAATCTAGCTGTATGACCAGTTTTGTTGCAATTGTAGCACACCACATTTCTTTGTCCAGACCAGTTGTTCCACTGATTTTCTCTCATTTTGCATTGATTAGCAATGTGTCCAAATATATTGCATGTATAACAACTGACATCTCTATAAAAAAAATTCATCACATTTTTGCATTCTTTTGACTTATGACCATACTTGTTATAGTTAAAGCATTGACCAAAGAATGATGGACCATTTGAATTCATTCTACTTCTACATTGAGCTGCCATATGACCAAATTTATTGCAAGTAAAATAATAGCCATTGAAACTATGAGCATTAGGTTGTCTTATCAGATACCTTCCAGTGTTGTTCATCTAATTTCCTTGTCTAAATCTCTTTTTTCCAGAATTCCTTTGTCCAGATCTAGAACTTTCTCCTTCCTCATATCTAAGACCTCGCTTGTCACCATCAATCCTCTGACCTTTAATCAATTCATCAAGCTTGGCTGAGCTAATCTTGAACTTCTCCTTGTACTCATTTGCAGTAGCAAGTTCATCTCTGAGATCAACAATGTGCTTTTCAAGCTTTTCCTCATTGTGTTTGGTTTGTTCTAACTCATGTTCCAACTGAATGAATCCATTAGTAATTTGGTTGCATTCTTCATATTTCTCTTTTAGGGATTGGGCAAGCTTTTCTTCATTCTTCTTTCTATCTTCAATCTCCTTAGTCATTCTCATCATAATAGATTCCATCTCATGCTTCAAAACTGTATTCTCTCTGGAAAAATTTTCACATTCTTCTGTCTTTTCCTTCAGGGCTTGACTCAGTTGTTCATCTTCAATACGTTTATTGTCATCCTACTTGATCTGATCATAGAGTTCCCTTCTCTTCTCCCTGGACTTATTTATTTTATCTTTCAATGACTCAATGAATCTCTCAGCATTCAAAATATTTTCTTTCAATTCTTGGACATCAAATTTTGACTGATCAAGATCATCTAGGGCCACCATAAGTTGTTGTTGAAGATTGCTTAAATCCATTGAAACACTTTCCAAGATCTTCCCCAAGTTGTTAAACTCCTTCTAAGGAACTAAGCTCTAATACCAATTATTGGAATCAAGCAACATTGAGAGGGGGGGTGAATCAGTGTTGTGCAATTTTTAGCTTTATTAATCTGATCAACAAAGTACTAATAACATTCAACCAAAATAAAGATGCATGCACATAAGACAAGTAAGCACAACACCATAACACCAAGATTTTTACATGGAAACCCTATTAGGGGAAAAACCACGATGGATGGCCAACCCACAATATAATCTAAGTATACTCAAAAAGATGTTTACAAAATGGGAATGCACTTGCATTCAGGCACACTACCTAGAGCTCACTGCTCAAAATAAGAAAGGCTCAATGCCTTACAAAAGCTTGGAATACTTCCAAATATTTGAACTGAGAAAGTAGCATCTATAAATGCTTGATTACAGTTCCAGTTAGGCTCAACAATCAAATTTGGCTCCTTTAGACTGATTCTACTCTTCTGCTCTATTCTACATCAACTCACAACAAAGATCCTTAATGCACAAGTGAAACTGTGCTTAATCGCTTTCTTGATCTTTTGATATTCACAACATACATCAAATCACTTTGAACACATACATAAAAATGATATAATCGATCACTTATATATATTCACTACAAGATATTTGTTTGCTTTAGGTCGGCTTCAACAAAATAAGAAATATTCATGAACTATTTATTCAAATCATCAAAACATTCAATGTAAATCCACAAGAGTCAGCCACAACATAGTGATGACCCAAATTAAGATGCTTGGTTACAGAAACACTTAAGCAATAACTCTTGTGACACACCATATTCACCAAGTCGGCCTTCATACACTAATGAATAAAAAATTTGACAACCAGACCTCTTAACTTACATCCAGATCGATACGAGGCACCAAGATTTTTAGATAACACTGATTATGCACCGAACAATACTCCCTGAGATCCCCAACACAAAATAATATCAGACAATCTGCATATGAATCAAAGAACATGGAATTATTGGATGCTATGTTCTAAATTAGCTGATAAACACTGATCTTCAATCTATCTACCGGTATGAGCAAAATGTAACATGTGGATTGACTAGCTAACAAGCGTTGCCATCAATGACAACACCATAAAGTATGTGCAATGTCTCTTTCCAATAGTTCCTCACTTAGTGGCATTTGTAGCTTCATATATTTTATGATTTCCATTCATAGTGGTATAATCTCAAGTGCAACCGTATTGTCCTTAGTAGAAATATGAAAGTCTCTTATGTGGTTTTTCGTGCCTTTACACTTGGTGAGCAAGGAAAAATCTTTTTGGGAGTTATACATATATTATTTTCAACGATCCCCTCTTCCCTTTCTCTTCCTTAAAATACCAATGTAGTGTCAAAAAATGTCGTCGGTGACATTTTTGCACTTGCTTGAGCTCTCCTTATAAAATTGAGCTTAATGATGCCTTGACTTAGTGTTGTAATGTGTTTAACACACTCATATTAGGTCTTGGGCCCTTGTAAACTAAATAAACTTACACATACCTTATTTAAAGTGTTGTAATGTGTTGTAACACATTTTCACACTTTTCTAGGGTTTTATTAAATAATTGGACTTCTTTATGCTTTAATTGGCCTTATTTTTCATCCAAAAGCCTTAATTAATGCATCTTTTCAAGGATAATCCCAACATAAATCAACATCTAATCATAATTTAGGTGTTTTTAGGTTGTGTGGCCCAGATTTAGTGATATGGGACTCATACACCACCTTGGACGTATGAGTCTCACCTAGGGTTTTGGGTCCCAATCTGGATTTCACACCTTTCTAAGCATTTTTGAAAATGGTCACATAATTTAAGCCAAATTGGACTCATACACCACCTTGGGCGTATGAGTCCCGTGTGGCCCAAAATCAAAATTAATTCAAATTCTTGGTGGGATTTTATCCTCCTGAATCTAATGTCGGCTATTATTGTTGTAATTTCAATAAATTTGGCATAACTAAGTATAAATACAAGGTTCTTTCACTCATTTTAACCTAAGTATTCATGCATTATAGTGAATTGGAGTTCATAAGAGAATTCAAGTGTTTACAAGAGCATTCAAGAGTTTTCAAAGGCTGATTATCAAGTGTTTTAGAGCATTATTTAAGCATCATGCATCATATTTATTTTTGAGCTAACAATTGTCATGTAGGGTTTCATCATTCAAGCTAGCATTCAATTCAAGATCTATCACATTCAAGAAAGACTTAAGATCTACATCCATTGGAGCCATTTCATACATGTTTGCAACACTTTATTGCTAGGGTTTGGTGAGTTACAACATTACATTTTTTCACTCATCATTCTCTTTTCCTATTTCATTTCATTTCAAGGTATAATTACCAAAATGGGGTTTGACCAAGGAAAACCCCTTTCCACTAACAAAACAACATTTTTCCCTCTCTTTTTTGTATGATTTGTAGAGTTAGGTTGAACATATATTGAAGAGAAAGTTTGTTCAAAGTTGTCAAGTGTTCAAAGTTGTCAAAGTTTTCACCTTGCATTAAAGATCATTGGAGAATATCTACAGGCTACAAACTGAAGATTTGAATCCAAAAACAAAGTGGAAAGGATAGAGCAGACATAGAAGAGCAAAATCATACTTTGAATTTCAAGAAAACCCTAATTGGACTGATACGCCACTTCTGGCGTATGAGTCCTAGTATAGGTCAATTTCCATATTTTTGCAGATCTAGAATCTACACTGCTAAAAACCTGTTTCTACTCAAAAACCCTAATGTGGGACTAAATTGTTGAAACTGGTATATGAGTCCCAATAGGATTTAAAATTAGTTTTTTTAGAATTTTAGGCCTTCATCCAGTCTTCTTTAGGTTTCCAGGTGCACACCTATGATCTCACAGTTCTCTGTTTAGATTTTCATTCATTTTTAGGTCATTTAGTGAAGTATTGCATCATACTAGGGCTAAGCATTAGGTCCTCCATTTCATTTGTCTTTCCAATCCATAGTTTAGTGGTGAACCCCTCTTTAGTTTATAGTTAGACCCTAGGACTGACCTATTGCAAGATCTCTTTCTCTTTTGCATATTTTAGATTGAGATCTCTAGGGTTTTCCTTGAATGAGAGAGTGTGAATATTGTTATTCTATCTCCTAAGTATAGAAGCAACAAAATTCAACCTTTCAACGAACATAACAAGTATGTTGAAATTTTAAGGGGGGGATATTCCCCTAGCCATTTAATAGATATCTTGTGATATTTGACCTATTGACATACCCCTTTGGTGGTGGTGTTGTTTACAACACCCGCTAAGGGGTGGTTATCAATTCATCCCCTACAACATTAAACCTTTGTGTGCTCGTCAAAGTGTGATTTGGAAATATAGTCCATGGATTTGGCATAAAACAACTTGTTGATTCATGTGCATGAGCACCCTTTTAACATGGCCACCTAGCGTAACACAACTTGCTTTCCAATGGAGCCATGTGTTTCATGAATGATTTAGCATCCTTATGAGAGCACCATTTTTCAAACAAAATATTGGATGGATGACATTTTGTATTTGAGACAAATTTAAGATTGATTTCGACTTGAATCCCTTTTAGTACCAACCCTTATAATTACATTATTTGTCTTATTTTTTTATGGGTCTACTTTGTGTCTTTGGTGTGTTTACTTCATTTGTTATGTATGTTTTCTTCATGTATTCAATGTGTTTGCCTCATGTATTAGTTTTTGTATAAGTTGTGCTTTCTTTATGAATGTTTTTGATAAAGGGTAAAACAGGTTTTACAGGGACCCGAAACCACAAATTTTACAACATAAAAGATAGGAAAGAAAAGTCCAACAAAAACAACCAACTACACAAAAGGTAAAAACCAAAACAAGCAGCAGCCACCCGCCAAAGACCAGGAAGGTCAAACAAAAAATCCAATAGCTTTCTTTATGAATGTTATGTGTATGCTTTGTGTATTAACATTATGAAGTGATAAGATTCTATGTTGGGGGCTTGTGCACTCCTTAACTTGGTTTCATCTTGTCTCTTTGGCATTTTTTATTCCTTTACTATGAGCATGAACATAAGATCATGCTCTCACTAAAGTGGGAGCTAAATGTACCATAAAAAATATCACCCTTGATAATTTTAAACTAGGTTTTTCTCCCTCCTATGAGTTTGGACCTAATTATGCATTCATTCCCCATTTTATAAACATCTCTTTGAAAATCAAACATGGGAAATCAAACAATGTATTTAATATTTTCCCTTGACAATTTTAGACCTTGGAAAAGGTGGGTCTACTCTAGGGTACCCTTCACCCTAGACCACCTATTTTGGATCCAAATTTAAATATTTTGATGTCAACAATTTATTATTTGAAATTCAAATTTTAATTATTGGTTATCAAATTTTAGTTTTTTTGGAAATTAGAATAATTGCATATAAATACCTAGTCACTTTATCATTTCAAGTCCTAAAAATTTTTATTAAGAAAATTAAAGATCCTAAAATTTGTCAAGGGCAATCAAGAGTAGAATTAGTAGCATTATTACAATGCATTCATCAATACAATTCAATCTTGGAAGACTTCAAGATAAAGGAGGAAATTATGTGCAAGGAGATACCATGATCAATCATGCAAAAATTATGAATATGTTTTGATTTATCCTCTACATGTTAGTTTCATCAATATATTGTGTTTGGAATCGACCTTTTATGTGTCTATCAACAATTCAAGGAATCCATCAATAAACTTGTGTGGCATCTCTTCTTCAATGGTTTTCACATCAAGGTAACATTTTTATTTGTCATTCAGAATTCTAGTCAATAATTGTTGTTTTATCCTCTGTCACATGTAGGGTATGCTCTCTTGATAATCATCAATCACTATTATTGAGATAGAAATATGAACACATTGTTTGACTTAGACAAGCCCCTTATAACACCACCCTTTCCCCTATTTTCATGTTGGTAGGTTAGATTTGAATATTTTAGCCAATGATAGTCTAGGGAAGTAGAGTGTAGACCTTAACCTACAATCCTAATTTTACATATCTACAATAATAGGAGTTCAATCAAGGGTGTCATTGTGCCCTAGAGCAACCTATTCAAGCTAAAATTTACACTGCAAGCTTCTCTTTGTTGTCATTTCTTAGATCTAGGTAAGTTTTGTAACTTTTTTTTTTCATTTTTCTAACAAATTAAAGTTTTAAATCTAGGATTGTATGTCAAAAAGGCTTGTCAAATCAACCATCAAATTTATCATCATCACAACTCAAAAAAACATAAATCACTAGGGGATTGGCTCTCCATTGTGGCATCAAGCTATCAAAAACATAGTTCACTTATGTTTAAATGTTTAATGAAGTGAAAATGGGATAATCCTAGTTAATATAATTGGATCTAAGATCACTTTTCTTATAAAATAAAAATATTTTAAAAAAATATTAGAATCTCATTATAACAAATGTATATTTCTAGATTAAACTATGTATGTTTTTTGCTTGACATTTCAGAACACACTCAGTGATCCATCATCATGAAGAGGAGAATGAGAGAATTGGATTGAAAATTTAGATTAAAAAGGAGGGGTAGGTTGGAGGGGAGGAGAGAGGAAATCAAATAATTAATTGGAAAGAAGAAGAAAATTTGTCAGAAAATAAAGAAAGCAAAATTAGAAGAAAAATAAGAAAAGAAAATGAAATAGAAAAGATAAAAGGAAAGGGGATAAGAGAGAAGGATAAATAAAAAGAAAATTCCAAAAGATATAGAAATTAAATTATAAAATTAGATAAATAAAATAAGAACACTAGAAAGGGAATAGAACCATATAAATATAACTATATAATCTATAGTGCTAATTTAATTTCCTTATTTTCATTTACAAAGTCATTCACGTCCTCTAGTGTACATGGAAAGATCATTACGATGCATCAACTTTTATCAAATGATAGCCAAAAATATAAACAGGATTACATAAAGATAACATATATTCGTCGGTGAGTAAAAGAGATGAAAAGATATACATCCAAAATTTTATTTCAGTTTATAAATCAATAGTACAATTGTGGAGTGTATTTCCACTAATAAATTGCATCATGGATATAATGGTACATTACATAAAGCTTCCCTTAAATCATCAAGAAGAATACATTGAGTACAAGGATAACTACATAAATGAAGTTTAAGGTACAAAATGAAGAACAATCTTCATCCAAGTGAAGCTGTGGAATTCTTCATCTCCATCTGCATCGCAAACACATCTTGGGAACCCAATGGGCACTACATAGCACATTCCACCCAACTGCGTGGACCTGAAGGTCCACCCCCCATGCTAGGAAATGACAAGAAAGGGTCCACATCCAACAAAGATCAAGCAAACAAGGATAACATCAACACTGACATAAAACAACATCACAAGTACATCAAAACTTCCAGAGGCTACCAAGCAAAGGAAAGTAAACAGGTACTGTGGGAGAGTGTCGTCACATGGCCTTACATGGATTATCTAGGCAACCTATCACAAAGGTACTGCCTCCATCTATGGTTATCCAGGCTACCTATCTCAAGGTGCCACTCCATAGGGTGACTCATGCGGGACCACCTACCTTTTGCGAAGACAAGGCAATGATCTTACTAACCAAGTCTTCTCATCCCATCCTTAGCCTGTGAAAGCACTAACGGTATGGGTGAGGCACATAATTAATCTTGCTTAATGTTTAACTACCCAAACCCACTAGTTCTTTAATTATATTATCACTTGATTAGGAAACTCTTCCATGGGTTACCCTAACATCCCCTTTGTGCACCGGCCCCCATGAAGATCCACCCTCCCAAATAGTTATGAAATAAGACTCTCAACAACAAGGGATGTACCAACATAAAAAAGTCACAAGACGGAAGCACGAGTGAGGCATGAACCATCTCAGTCAAAGTCATGACTATAAAAATTCAAAGCAACCATGGAACAACGTACACCCACGAGCTCAAAATAGAGATACAAAGGTCAAAAGAAGGACCTAATCATGGAAAAATTTAACACAAACTGGTTTCCCAATGCCTCTAGAAGTCTAACAACCTTACACCCATAACTTATCAAAGGCAGTGGCTTAGGCTTTGACGGGTTCCCAACTCATCCAAAACATGTCTATAATAAAGATTACTTCAATAGAAAAATAAGTCAAGGGAAACAAAAATATGTTCAATCAAGGAACCACTAGCATGCATAAGAAATCAATACCAAGGATTATCCAAATTAACTAGAAATAACAATCTAACATATTCAAGATAAACTATAAATGTCCATTTACTTATACATAAACATAATCCAAACCTACTCAAGATAGTGTAAAACAAATTATTAAGTGATTAACTATAATTAAGTGTATTTTGATCATAATATCCTTTAAATGGATAATCCCTGGAATATGTAATCCATATAAACTTGATTATCTCAAACTGATTAGATCAAAACATAACCTATACTTCTGTTATGTCAAAATAATAAATTTAATTAAAAAGGTAATGTATTCATTGAATTACTTTTAAACTGAATAACTTTGATTAAAAATCTACTATTTACATTTGTTGACTCCACCTTAGCTAATTCTAATTTAATTCCAACAGGGACAATTTAATCACAACCACAATCTAATAGAAGAAATTGTAATTAAATTTGACTTTAAATAATTTGAAATTAAAACTAATTTTAAATGTACCTGAAAACAAATCTATCCTAAATGTGTTAGGAACTGTGAAATATATTGGAATAACAACAATATTTCAAAATAATTAAAATTTAGAATACAACCTGTATATATATATATTTGTTACTTAAAATGATAAATTTAATTCAAGTATAACATGTTTGTTTACTGCAAATAATTTAATCAAAAATATTACCTATGCGCAAATCACAGATCAATAGTAATAAATTTGTAATTAAGGAACACGTTTACCCTTCAATCCATTTACAATGAATTTAGTATTATTATAAAATCATTTAATGTGATTTAAGAAACTATATATATATCACAAAAAATAAATCTTCTTTTAGCATTTCTAATAAGATAATATCCATCAACCTACATTTAAAATTTCTTTTCATCTTAACTTTTACTTAAGGAAAAAAAATTATTTAAAAATAATTAACAAAAATATAGAGAAATATATTTTAACACAGTAATTTAATTTTCTTACCATGAAACTTAAGAAAGAACTTAGATCACAATATTCTTAAATAATTATATTTTCATAGCGATTTATTAGAAACATACATATTTTTAGTATTCACCAACTATTATAAAGAGAGAGGGAAAACTAAATTAATTAACTTTAATTATAATTATTTGAAATAAATGCACTATCCTCGCCAATATTTACCGTTTCCCTAACCATCGGTTAACTAAACAAATTAACTACACTCTTCTTTCACCTAAGACAATCTGAATATTTATTTTGTCTATAATTGTCCAACTACTCATTTATGATATTATAATATCATCCTAGTTAAAATTTTAGCAAGGAAATCCACCTGTTTAACTATTAATTATCTATAAAAGCATTCAACATAAACTAGTTAATTTACCAAACCCCCAATTATCCCAAATGCATAATTATGTTTCCTTTAAATTTCATAATATGAATTTCTATTAGTTAGGAAACTTGACAAGAGAGCCATGACAATTAATGACATCATTGATGTGGATCTAAGATTTGCTTCTATGGTTATCAAATATAAAACCTGGGTATGTGTAGGATCATCATGGAAAAAACAGGCCCTTAAATGGCAAAAAAATTAGAAAAATCAGAGTTAGGCAACTTGACGTAAAAATTTGAATAAGTTATTGATATTATTTCAAAAATATGTAAGAATAGAATTTGTAGAAAATTTATTGTAGTTTCTAAACTACTAGGTTTTTAAAATAAATAAATAAATCTATTTGGTGAAAATTTGAAATTTCAATGTAGTAGTACTTAAATTTCAAGGAAAAAATAAGAAGTAGGTGTCTGTCTGACCACCCTAACCATAATGAAATAATAATATTTTTTTATAAGATCTTAGATATATAAGTAGAGGACTCATGTCCCGATGTGATGCATATTTTTTTGTAATTTTTTTCTAAGTAAATAATTAATTATGATTTTTTTATTACAACTTTTAAAAAATATAAAAAACTCATATGTCTCACCACCTTAACTTGGTCAAAACTTCATGAAATTCAATTTTTCTTTCTTTAATCCTATAGTATGTGAAGCATAGAATGTGATGCATGTTTTGGATTCAAAAAATGTGATACCATTTGAAAGCTATAGATGTTTTTCACTCAGCCTATCAATCAGGACTTTAGTCATAATTTGAATAGAAAATGAATAATAATTACTTATTAAATTCAAAGTAAAGCATAATTTATATTGGTGGAAATCTGAGAATATCCTTTAAAAACCCTTTTCATTTCATCAATTTTAGGTAAAAAAGGTCATCAGCCACATACCCATCATATTGCCACTTTTTGGCCCATCATGATCCTGCACATACCCATCTATCACTCCAACCGAGATAACTTTGTATATGGTACGACAATCTATGTAGCTTATCAGATGGTTAAGGAAAATGTAGAATATGACCTATGTGAGTTACTCTGGGGCCAACTAATTGAAAATCTTGGAAAAATCAAGAAGGGTAAGAAGAATCTTTCAAGTATGTCAATTTGTTGTTATGTCTATTCTTCTACTTCATGAATGAATTTCTGAGAGTTGGTAAAGTGCAATGGAAAGGTGATAAAATTGTAGCTATTCAAATTGGACACATCTTGTACAAAATTGGTGATAGAAAAGTAAGAAAAACTGCAATCTAGGGTTACCTCAAAAGTTTTCAAAGTGAAATGCAAGCTAGGGAAAGGATTCCTACAACTATTGTGGAAAAATATAAGGACACTATTTGCTTCATGGTTGACATTGATCAGTGTTTGATGGAAGCAACAAAACCTAGAACAGTTTGGATAATGCCTATGGGATATGAGGTTGAAGAACACATTTTGGAATTGTATGCACAACATTTATTGAGTAAACCTTGGGATCGAATAGAAGAAAGGTTTGGTACCTTTGAAGAGAAAGATATGAAAGTGCATGAACAATTGAAGAAACCTATGATAGTCTAGAAGGTGAGAAAGAAAGTTGAATCTTTTGTAGAAAGCGTGGGTATATTAGCTGAAGCAGTGAGGGAAGCTAGCAGGAAATGAGAACAAGTTGAAGAAGGAGAGACTGCTAGAACTGAGTTTGCTAGTCTGGTCACATACTCTACCAAATCTAGATCTACAAGGATCTTTGCACTCTCATCTAGTCTTGCAAAGAAATCAATCCCAGTAAAAGCTCAAGTCAAGACATTCGGAAGAGAAGGAAAGAGGAAAAAGGATAAAAGAACAAGAGTCTATGTTGTAGTTGAAGATGATGAAGAAACTGAATCTGATGAAGAAGTGAGAAAAATCAAGCATAAGGGCACAAAGGCATCAAAAGTCTCTAAGGACAAGCCCTCCGGTGAAGAGAAAGAAAAGAAAAAGGTGAAAACTGTCATATCAGGTATGACTATAAAGGAAGTGGAAAAAGCTTTAATCAAGGATGGTAATCTCAAACCACTTTTTGAATGGTATGAGACTTTTGATAATGCTGGTAAGAGAACTCTTGAGGAAGCCACAATAAAGTATTTGAATTTTTTCAATATGACTCTCATAGAAATAATGTTAGAGTCACCTAAAGGGTTATATGAAGTCTTGGAAATGAGGAGAGTTAATGCAAGAACTGAAGAAGGAAAAATGAGAGAACAAATACTTGTTGATATGTGTTTGGTAATGTCAATAGAAGAAATGAAGAAAATCCTCAATGATGCTAAAAAGGATTTTAAGAGAAAAAAAAGGGTCAATAAGCTTATTATTGGGAAAACCAAGGAAGTGGCAAAAGATACTGAGAAAATTCTTTAAAAATTTTTGTTGAAGAACAAATATAATGTTGTTTCTGAAGAATCTCATGATGAAAATGTTCCATCTGGTCTAGAAATTGAAGAAGGGAAAGAAGACACAATTGAGGATACTCAGAATCCTCTGGATATGCAAGATACTAAAATTCCTATGGAGACTAAAGCTCCTAAATTTGAAGAGTTAGATATTCCTAAAGCCAAGCAAGAATCTATGGTTGAAGAAAAGAAGACTAAGGAAAAGGAGGTTGTTGTGGAAATAAGAGACACTGCAAAGGCAGTAAAGGAGTTTTTAGAAGAACAATAGGAGTTTGACCCTGAATTGGTTGAAGGTCCTATCAACTTGGCCACTGTATCTCCTATTTAGAAGCTGAAGGTAGCATCATTTGCTCAGGCTAATGCAAGGGAGGATATATTGAAATCTCACATTGAGGACAGTGATCTGCTAAGCCTTGCAACTGGTATCTTGGAGAAGATCATGCCCACACATGTCAAGGAATCATCTGATTCTCCATCTAGTCAGTTGAAGAAACTTATCAACTCTGTAAGTACTCACTTTGAGTCTCTTGAAAATTCAGCTAAGGATAAGGTTCAAAAAGAATTTGATGCAAACACGTTCAGTAGATTGAAGGGTATGATTGCTAATGATAAATATTTGTTAGCTACCTGTGTAAAGAACATTCAAGGTGCATTATCTGAGGGTGGAAATATCTACAAGTCATGTTTATCTTTGTCTAAATTCACTGAGGTCATTGAGAAGAAAATTGAGGAATATGAGAAACAGTTAGCAGATATTTCTCAAGCCTTTGATACTCTAACCATTTTTGTGAATAGTCAAGAAGGTCAAGTCATATCCCTGCTTGAAAAAATTAAAAGTTTGAAGCATGAAGAAGGCGGAATTTTTGAAAGGCAATGTGAGCTCAGAGGACTAATTGGTCCTAAAATGGAGATAATGCTTAGTGCATTGAAGGAAGCATAGGATGTTATGGTTGTCAATGATCCGAAAAATATTGATTCTACAGAGATGCAATCCTACTTGTTCTGTGGTCACATGACTATTTTGGAGAGTCTCAAAAAGGGTTGGGACACTAGTTTGAGCCTGTTGAAGAACAATTTTGCAAATATATTAAAGTTCGTGTAAGCTAGAAAAGAAATTTTTTACATATGCAATTTGTTCATAGAAATTTTTGTATGATTTTTGGTATGTGGATTCCTATCTTTGTCATTGATGTCAAAGGGGGAGTGTGGGATAGTGAAAAATGTCATATTCATCTCAAGGGAGAGTTGTGTTTTGAAGTTTTGAGGTTTGCAGTGTATTCATGTTGGTACTGATTCCGACACTTAGTCATTTTTCACTAAGTATTTCCATCAATTCAAAAGGGGGAGATTGTTGGAAAATGATACTGCACAAGTCATCTAGTTTTATCATTGATGGAAACCCTAATCAGTGATCCTATTCACATTTTAGTATTTTCTCATACTAGAAGTTAGATTGAAGTTATGTGTTAACTATCAAAACTGAAACAAGGCATCTGACAGAGTTGTGTCTATCGATTCACATGTAATTTCCTCTTATCATTTTGAGTTGTGGATCTCAGGGAAAGTCTTTTGATGTATGAACTATCTTATTCTTGAATCATCGAGCCTCGTATTAATTGGTGTGCAAGTTAGAAGATCCGGTTTATTGATTCTTAAAATAAAAGTGCAGAATGGCTGACTAAATGAATGTAGTGTGTTGCGGATATTTGAGGTGTAATTGTTTGAAGTGTTTTTTGTTCAAAGCATGTTGTTTTGGGTCCTCACTATGTTTTGGCCGACATTGGTTGGTTTGCATCATAAATTGTTTATGGATTGAGCTGAAAGTTTGTACATGCTTTATATTTTGTTGAAGCTGACATATGGTTGATGTAATCTCTTGTTTCAGATATATATAAGAGATTATTCATATCATTTTGATGTTTTTTGCGATAAGGTGTGAAAGTTAGGAGTATAGATTGATTGTGTGCAGTTTCACTTGTGCAGAACAAAGATTGGTGATTCGAATTAAAGGAGACAGAGCTTCAAGAGTAGAATAAAAAAAAAAAGTGAAGAATGTGATTTATGTGCTTAACCTGGACTATAATCAAGCATTAGTAGATGCTAATTTCATAGTTCATCCACTCCAGTTGTCTATCTATGTTTGTAAGATAGTGAGTCTTCTTTTGGGCAGTAAGCCTTTTGTATTTGAGCAGTGAGCTCTAGGTAGTGTTCTGAATGCATGTGCATTCCCCATTTGTAAACACTTATTTTGAGTATACTCATATTGTGGATTGAACTCTATCATGTTTTTTCCCCTAATAGGGTTTCCACCTAAAAATACATGTGTTATGGTGTTGTGGTTGATTGCTTTGTGTTCTTGCATCTTTCTTTCGGTTCAATGCTATAAGTGGTTTAAAGATCAAGATAATAAAGTTAAAATTTGTAGAACATTGATTCCCTCCCCCCCCCCAGTGCTCCTTGATTCCAACATATAAGTTTTTTTGGTGTTTTTGATGCAACTAGTTCACTTGGTTTCCAAATGATTTTGAGAAAATTTGAATAAAAGAGCATGTAGTGTGACAAATGTGTGTTTAGTATCGTGTTTCACATTTATTCATGGTTGAATATATGCTTATTAATTTTGGACATGATGATTAGAGATGTTTAAAGGTGCTATATCTAGAGTTTTAGGTTCTAGATCATACGGTAGAAAAAGTTGTGTTTGATAGTATGTTGCTTGTGAAGAGGGTTGTCTCAGAGAAATTAGATTGCTCCACATTTCTCAGCATTGAAGTTTCCTTTCTTGAAAATTTTGAAACATGCTTATATTATCTATATCTACCTTACCTTGTAGTTTATGGCATTGTGTTGCTCAACAAGTTCAAGTCTTATATTGGACCTGAGTGGTAGTGCATCTTGATGTGCAAGATGAAAATATTATTTGTTTCAGGTGGTTGTAGTAGTATTGCAATGTAATATAATGATGCTGGAATATTCCTAGATATTGTCTATTTTTTTTGTGTGGTCCACTTTTTGTTTCTAGACTAAGATAAGCATGCTTGTGGTCACTTGTAGTGTTAGTTTAGGTTTGTCCAACTTGGCATGCTAGTGCTATTTTTGGAGGTACCTCATGGATTGTGGATGTGTTGAGTATTTTGGTGATGTAGATTTTGGATTTAGTTAACCCTTGGCCTAGTCCACCTTCACTTCTTTCCACCACAGAGGTGTTTGGTTCTAACCTTTTTGGTGTTGCACAGTTGAGGTGCATGCATTTTATTGAGGCTAACCTTAAGGAGTTGTATGAGTTTGCGGATGGTATAAATGTAATGTGGAGTTTGTGTTGAGTTGTGTGGTAAGTGTGAGATGCGAATGTGATCAAGTGTGATGATTTGAGTGTGATCTTAAATAACTATGACTCTAGATGTAGTCAATAGAAGATGTCTAAGATGTTTTGGCATCGACCTAATTTTTGAATTCATTTATGGATGACCGACTTTGGATATGTTTCAAAATTGAAGGTGGTATAAATACAGGATGAGTTAGTGGTGAAAGAAGTGTAAAAAAGAGAAATAAATGCAAAGAAATAGAGAAGGTAGATGTGAAATAGATGAAAATCAATTGGTTTTTGTGATGCAAGTGTGGAAAATTAGTGTGAAGTCTAAATGTTGAGTTTTTTGATGCATTAAGTTGAAGGTGTACTCTATCATTCATGCATGTCTACAAGTGGTTGAGAAAATTGTGGTAGATTTCTCTATTGCATTTAGATTGTCTTCTCACTATAACATATCTCTTTTATCTTCTTTGTATCTCTATGGCAGTGATCCCTTTGGGTTGTTAGCCCTGTTGGACAATGAGTCCTTATTTTTGGCAGTGAGCCTTACTTCCCAGGAAGTGAGCCTTTTTTAATAAGTTTTGATATTCTCTATAGGTGAGTTAATTCTCACCATGGTTTTTCCCTTATTGGGTTTTCCATGTAAATATGGTGTTGTGTTTGTGTGATGGTTTT
>VDFB02093868.1:0-28576 GCA_007258455.2 Sequoia sempervirens | reverse complement strand
GGATCACATTACACACATGCAATCGTACACAAGAACATGAAAAAGAAAACAAGGGAAAGACTAGTAAGGACCATGTGATTCAACCTATTAGTAGGTTTTATGTATCCCAATCATGTTCATCATATACAGAAGGAAGATAACTAGCTAAAGGGACAATAGCAAGTGCCAAAATAGGGTCACTACTAAGTTCAATGCTCTTCTTAGGAGAATTATCATTTAAGATCATAGAAGAGGAAAATAGTGTATTCAATTCATTATGCACTTCATCAATTTTAGCAACCTAATCATCGTCATCCAAGTTAATCACAATGGGAGGTTGAATGATAATGTCCAAAGAAGGGTTTAGCTCCTGTTGCGGTTGTGGTATAGGATATTTTTGTTGTGGTGAGGCAAACTCATTGTGCATTGTTTCAGTCAAGTTTGGATGTTGATTGTCTTTGTTGTTTTCTTCATCTAACCTTCGTGCAAGAGCATGACATCTATGCCTACGCTCTCTAGCATTTTAGTTTCTTTTAGTTTGGTTTTCAAGTTATGTTGTGTAGGAGCGGGTCTATCAAGCATAGGTTTCTTTTCTTCCCTAAGGGGAGGAATGGAAGGAACCATGGGAGGGTGTTCAACAACTTTCTCTTTAGCTTTGCAAACTTGCTTTATCTTAGGAGGTGTGGAAGGATTGTTTTTGTTATCTCTTGTTCATTTGTAAGAAGTCATAGGAGTTGTTATAGGTTGTTGTTAGATATGCGATGTGTCTTTAGGTTCAATCATAGCTTCATTAGGGATAAGAGGCCCAGTTGTGGGTTGAGGCATGTTTTTGAGGGATAGTTTTGCTATACATTTTTCCTTAAATTTTTGGTAGGATTTGAAAAAGAATTCCTCACAAGGCTTAATAGGCTCCATAGGCTCAGGCCAAAATAAATCTAAGGAAAAGTTCCCATGGGAAGACAGAGGATTAAAGCCACTATGATGCACGGTAAATATTTCATTATCAAAGGAAAAATTTAAGCATTTATGCACAATCAACGGTATGAATTCCATGGAGTGTAGCCATGGATAACCAAGCTTCACATGAAATTGGTACAATGTTGAGATGATGGAGAATGATACATCTAATTTTTTTGGTCCCATAGTTAAAGGAAGGGTGATGGATCCCATTGTAGGGCAAGCGAAAACATTGTGCGTATTTATCCATGCTTTCAGTTTATCATATGTTTCTTGATAGAGTTCATGCACAAGTAAGAATTCCTCGGTAATCACATTCTCTCCACAAATGGGATTAATTAATATCCCAGTAGTGGGCTTATCATAGATTTGGTCAACTATGCAAAGAGGACCATTGGGTGCATGTTTTTAGTATATCTTGTGAAGAGAAAGCAATGTCAAGAGGATTTTTAGTTTGGCCCTTATGAGGTTGAATTTCAATCAATCCAACCATATCATCCAAAGGACATTGTTCGTTAGTATCCATAGGATATTGTTCAACAATATCCATGTTGTCATCATTTATGTCAACATTCATCACATCATTCTTTTTAGTTTCTTTGATGAATGAAACATCTTATTTTGGAATAGGGTTGGGAAAGATTTACAAGTTTTGGTTAGGAGGGGAAATGAACTTATTTCCTTGATCATTAACACCTCCAATTGAAAGTAGACGAGAATAAATGAGGTATTGCACAAGATATTTAAGATGCTTACAATGTTCTATGTTGTGTCCATTTTGTCGATGATAATGTCAATAAGCATTCAATCTAAAGTTCAGGGGTAAGGGTTTATTAGGATCACGTGCTCTAATGGGAGGTAAGATGATCATTTTCTATTCTAGAAGTTGTAACATTGCGTTATGGAGGGTATCAGGTAAGGGAGTAAATTGCCTAGCCGGATCCCAAAACGTGAAAGGAGTTGTCTTCCTTATAGCAGTCATTTGCACATCAACATGTTGAGTCAGTTGAGGAGGGTTTAGTTGGAGGAAACCTTTATTCTAATTTCTAAAGGATTGGTAATTGTTTTGATTTGCAGATTTAGAATTTTTAGGATGGTTAGAGGTGGATTTTGTTTCACGACTATTAATCAATTTTTGATAATCACAAAGGGCAGTACACAAGAGAATGAAGGAAGGGAATTTTATGATGCCAAGCTTATCTTGTATCTTAGTTTGTAAGTTCTCAATAAAAATTATTTGAAGTTGAGGATCGAGAATTTTCACATCGATTTTGGAATAAAGCGATTGGTAGTGTGAAATGAAGTCAGTAACCTTTTCATCATCTTTTTTCTTACATCTCCATCAAATCGGCTAGAGTCATCTCAGGAGTCATGTGCACTTGGAAATGGTTAATAAAGGCCTCAACAAGTTCGTTGAATGAATGAATTGAGTTATTCAGTAATGAGGATCTCAAACCATTCCAAGGTAGTGTCTTTCAAGGATCTAGGGAATAATTTAGCAAAAAGTTTATCTTCAAAGATGAAATCACTACATAGAGTGGTTTAAGAAGAAACATGGTTAACATGATCTCCTTTCCCACCATATTTCTCAAATCAGGGAACTTCTACTCCTTATGGAATTTTTTCTCTCAATATCTCCAAGGACAAGGGATTGGTTTTGATATATTTCAAGGGTTGACCATTGTTGTTTTGATTTAGGGTTGCAAATTATTTTTGAAGGGATGCCATGTTGTGTAAAAGTGTGTTAATGATAGCGTCATTGTTGTTGTAAGGTGCAGGGGTATAAGGTGGAGTAGTGTATGTATGCGGATGACAAGTAAATTTTAAACTCAAGATGGAGGAGGTTTGAGGAGATATTGTAGTTGAAGGCACAAAGCTAGAGGAATTCCCTATGGAAATTCCTAAGTTTTCACATTGCTAGTAGGTTGAATTGTTATGGTAGGTTGAGTACTAGTATATGTAGGAATGGAAATGGGTATCCTAGAGGTAGGGATGAATTTCCACCTTGGATTTGAGTACATCCCAAATCTTGAGTGGAGCTAGGGATAGTAGGGATAGTGTTGTTAATGAGAAAAACAATAGTTGAAGGCATGGTAGTCATTGGAAGTGAAGTATGCATACTAGGATCCATATATTATCAACACTATTAGGAAAAGAGCTAGAGAACCCAAGATCCATGATGAATGATGTATCGCAGGATGACATGAGTCTTAAACTATGTCTCATAATAGTATTGCTAATAGGACATCAAATTATAAAGCTCATACATTATTTCACAAACTTAGTGGACAAACCCAAAATGGAAAGAGGGTAAAGGGAAATGCAAGTTTTAGATTCTAAACAAGGTAATTTATTGATTACAATATGCAACAATATGAAATGTAATGCTCTGAATGCAATTTTGAATTTAAGAAATGCACAAAATGAACTTATTTAAGCTAGATGCAATGAATTGAAGAAAATAGAAACTTTGCAAATTGAAACAAATAACTAACAACAACAAACAAAAACACAAAAACAAAGTTTTCATTCTAGAAAATGCAGTTTAAGATCTGAAACAGGACTAAATTTCCCAGAGGAGCATATGAGTCCCAATTAGGGCTTTTTAGGGGTTTAAATGTTGAATAATAGTCACCACAAAATACCCAAAAATCATGAAAAATCACATGTACTTAGACTAAATCACCTAGAGGGATGTATGAATCACAGATTAGGGTTTTTGCACAAATTTCAAAAAATTCTAAGTGAAAGTTGTGCTTTCTATTTTTTATTATGTCTATGCTAAATACAATTATAAATTTAAGATGAAATTCAATGACACAAGATGCAAAAATGCAACCTAAATGCACCTTCACTAATGCAAGATTTAGAAAACCTTGATGCAAATCAACTAATGCAAAATCCTAATGCAAAGTTAATGTAAGTTAGATCTAGGACTATGATGCACTCCAAATCAGAAAAGAGTTGTTCACATCGAGTTCACCAAAATGTAACAAAAAAAATAGGATGCCCCACCATTTAGGAGATGGAGCACGTGGATAGCGTCCTATTTTTCTCTTTTTCATTCAAAGAAACCTTGGAGGTCTCAATTTGAAGGTAGCAATGGGGAAAGGGATATTGCAATAAGGTATCATAGGGTGCAATTAAGGATTAAAAGGGGGTTCACCACCAAGCTAGGGCTTGGAAAGACAAGTAACATGCAAATCCTAATAATCAAACCTACTGATGTGTAAGACTTGAATAGATGACCTACAAATGAATGCAAAACAAAACAAAAAATGGGAAAGGTATAGTGGGGCATCTGGAAACATGTAGAAGCTTGAATGAAGACCTAAAATATTGAAAATACTAAATTTAATGTACAATGGGACTCATATGCCAGGCTAGGTGATTTAGTCCTAGATTAGGGTTTCTAGGAAGGAACAAAAATCTGGTAGTAACATATCTAGAACTCCTACAATCTAGAAAAGTCACTAGACTGGGACTCATACCCCAGAAGTGGAATATCAGTCTTGCTTAGCTTTTTCAGAGGATCAATATCTGAATCTACTCTTCAATCTCTGCTCTTTCTTCTTAAACTGATCTTTGGATTTAACATGCTGAATTTTGTTCTATAGATGCCTTTTAATGATTTTGTAAACAAGGTGACAACTTTGACAAGCTTGCAACCTTGACAACTTCTTCCAAAATTTCTCTTCAATGTGTCTTCAATGTAGGTCTGCAAATCACACACTAAAGAGAGTGAAAAAAAATTGATTTGTTAGTAGAAAGGGGGTTTCCTTGGTCAAACCCCGTTTAGGTAATCAAACCTTGAAATAAAATGAAGTGGAAAGGAGGAATCATGAATGAACAAAATTATATATTGCAACTCACTGAACCCTAGAAATAAAGTGCTGCAAACATGTATGAAATGGCTCCAAAGGATGTAAATCTTGAATCTTGCTTGAATGATATGGATCTTGATTTGAATGCTTTCTTGAATCATGAAACCCTACATCACAAATGTTAACTTAAAATCAAACATGATGCATGAGAACTTTGACATGATGCTTGATACTTGAATAATGCTCTAAAAAACTTGATAATCAACTCTTGAATGCTCTTGTGAACTCAAATTTTCTATAAGGAATGCTCTCATGAAATTCTTAGGTGAAAATGAGCAAAATAACCTTGTATTTATACTTTTTTATGCCAAATTTCCTGAAATTACAACACTACAAGCTGACATCAGATGTAGGAGAATAAAATCCTGCCAAGAATTTTAATTTAATTTAGGTTTAAGCAACATGGTACTCATACGCTAGAAGTGGCATGCGAGTTCTGTTGGGCTAGGGTTTGGGACACATTTTTCAAGAAATTCTTAGTTTAATGTGAAATTTAGATCAGGACCTCGAAACTTAGATGGGACCCATACGTCCAAGGTGATGTATGAGTCCCAAATCACTAGATTTGGGCCATACAATCTAGAAGCACATGCATTATGATTGGATATTAGTAAATGCCAAGATTAATCTAAAAAATATGCATTAATCAAGGCTTGTGGATGGAAAATAAGGCTAAATATGGCATATAAAGAAGCCCAATTTATTAATGAAGCCCTAGGTTAGTGTGAAAGTGTAAAGGTACACTTTACAATGCCCTAAATAAGGCACAATTAAGTTCATTTAGTTTACAAGGGCCCATGACCTAATGTGATTGTGTTAAACACATTACAACACTAAATCAAGGCAACATTATGCTCAATTTAATAGGGAGGGACTAAACAAGTGCAAAAATGTAAGGGAATACATTTTTCGTCATTACTGATATACATTAAATTTACATCCCTACATGTATCACCCCTAAATGTTTATTATTATATGTGCAATATAGAATTGATAACACATAGACCTTTATATATAGAACAATCATGGGCTCTCAAATATTTAAAAAATAATATTGTGTTGGGATGTGTAATATGTTAGGACTCCATATATTTAGAATTTTCTAGGTGTACATAATAGATTCAAAATGATAAAAGATTCAATGTAAATTTATAATCTATATTAAAATACTAATGTATAAATCTAAATAAAAGAGATAAATTGAGACAATGCATGACTAAATACGCTTCAATAATATATTCCTACATAAGAAACATCATATATTTATTACGAATATGATAATTTTAGAATCTTTATAATTCTTCACAATATTGTCACATTAATAAATCCCTAGTCCAATGAATCAATACATATGATTTGAGGAATTCCATTATACACTCACACAATCCCCTAAGATATATTAATTTACTATGGATACATATAGTTATGGGGAGATCTCTTCTTGAATATATTATCTTTATTCATACAAAACACATCCCTCACTTGAAATATTAGAACTTGCATAAATTGATCCTCTAAAATAAATTATAAAAATCTGAAATATTGGATTAGAAACCAATAACATACGCATTAGAAAATATTCTAATCTTGAGCCAATAGATTTCCCTAGTAGTCTTAAGAAGTGGAAACTTGTATTAATCATGAGACTTTATCAAGAGTGCCAAATTTATATTTTAACATTAAATACATTTCCAATTCAAAGAGGGGAATTCTCTTTATATTTAATTCTATGGGAATAAAGGAGAAAATCCCTTATTTAGGTATGTAGCTAAGAGGAAGTACTCCTCTATTATCTTTGGCCCTTGCTAATTTAAGAAACATGACTTGTACATTAGATTTAGTTTTTCTAGAGCTCCTCTACACATATAAAGATGCATACTTATAAATTTTATCCTCATATAACTCTCCAAATATCCTTACACATGGGTCTATACAATTTTTTTCCTATCAAGAGAATATCACATCACTAGCTAGGCCTAATGCTATGCCAATTCTTTTACTGGATTCACATTGAATCATTCAAAGCGCACAAATCCATTCACTAACATTATAATGTTACTCAGCTCATTATTTTTCATGAACTAAATGGCCAACCAAGCTTATTAACCTTCCTTTGTCTTAGAAGTAATATTCTACAAATATCCTTTAATTTTAATCTAGTGATAAGTAGTTTTCATATCCATTTTTTAAAAAATAATTCAATCCACTAAATAAATCCTTAAGATCACTCATCCTTGGCAATAAAAATCTATATACTTATAGTGATCTTTCTATAGTTTTACATATTCTCTATTACTATCCTTTCTTTCCTACTAGTACATTAAGTATTGCATAATGACTCAAATTTCTATAACCAACCCATTTTTCTAACAAATCATGAAATTGTAACACCAATATATGAGAAGCCTTAGTAGATAAAATTTCTCCTAGGATCCAATCCATGTGATGAATTATGATTCTTAGTAATGTTAACCCTTCTAGTAGATTGTTTGATATAATATAATTATACTCTAAAAAAGTCTTATCTATCTATAGTTGAGGAAACACATTTTCTTTTGGAGGTTCTCCTACTATAAACTATTTAAAATAATAATAAAAAAAAACCTTTCTTCAAGTAATTCCTTCCGTAAATTCTATATCATTCACTACTAGTACTCTTACAATATTATTTACCTCTTCACTTTTCTCTTTCAAGGTAATATATCATGTTTTCTCCCCCCCCTTGATAAACTATTCTCCCTATCATTATGTAATGGTGTTCCTATAAAATTACCATGCTATACTTAACAAAATATGACAAAAATCCATAGGAAAGATATCACATAAACTCAAATAGATTAATCTTAACAAGATATTGTTTGTTAACATATACCCTATAATCTAGTCTTACAATACCATTTAACTTTTCATTTTGGTTTTTCAAGGTACTAGATCATTTTTTACTCCACCCTTTGTCAAGCTATAATATTCTTTCTACCATCATGTATGGTGCTCCTATGAAGCTACCATGGTATACCTAAAAAAATATGTGAAACATCCGTAGGAAAGATATCACATAAACTCAAATCTTAATCTTAATAAGATATTCTTCTCTAACCAATACCATATAACTCTTTTGAAACCAAGATACTTTATAAGCATAGGATGAACCATCCTCAAAATTTCTACCATCTCACTTGAAACTAACTTATTAGTAACACCACTAATTATAATGATCTTATAGAACTTAGCTATATACTAACATATGCTTTCAAATAAATTTCTTCTCTAAATTGGTTAATAGAATGTTTAGAAAAATCATTTTCATTATCAAGGATCATCTTTTTTGGTCTATTTGCTTGCTCATCATTGGAGGAAACTCCTTCATCTACATCTACAGATCTTTGTTTGGTCTATTTACTTGCTCGTCATTGGAGGTAAGTTCTTCATCAACATCTACAAATCTTGGGGTTATTTATGATCATCACCTCCTTGTTATTGTTAGTACTCTAATCATTTATGTACTTTAGCTAAAAACTTGAAATAGGTACCGTATATTCTACATCGTTTGTTACCTAGATAAATATAGACACCTTAAATTCTCCATAACTGCTTAAACTTTATTTTATCTCACTCCAATGTTAAATGGATAAATAAAATTATTTAATTTTCCCAATCATTTTCTAATTATTAGTTAAATAAATAAAAATTATTGATTTGAAATTAATCAAATTTTTATCCCACTTTCCTCTACAATTCACCCTTAATATTTATTTAACGAGTTCACCCTTTCATACCCCAATCCTCTAAAAATTAAATAAATACAAACTATTTATTTAATTCCCCCATATCCACCTGAGATTATTAGTAGATTAAAACTAATTAATTAAATATTTAATCCCATTACACATTCCCAAACATGATGAATCTAATTAATCACTAGTCAAATCCATCCCACTTACCCATAAAATCATACATCAAAATCCTATCTAGCAATTTATCTTAAAAAATCTATGCCCTTGATATTTCTCCTTATGATCCTCACACGTGTGTGAGAGGACTTACATGTAAGCACCCACATTCCAATGTGATCCTCACACATGTGTAAGAAGGATCACTTATCAAATCCCACTTCCCTATTTATTCCTCACACATATGTGAGTTGACTCAATTGTTAAATCTAACTTCTTTATGTGATCCTCACACACATATGAGGGTACTCACATGCCATATCACTCTTCCCCATATGATTTGCACACATGTGTGAGATGACTCACATGTCATATCACTCTTCCTTATAGTCCTTCTCACATGTATTTGAGGAATTTTAATCTTATCTATCTATTTAGATTAACTTAATTCTAGCCCTTTGAATCCTCTTAATCCTTAGCCTCCTTAAATGCACCAATCATTCCATTTAATGAATTCTCCTTCCTCCAAATCTATCATGCAACCCTAGTAATTGATCTCAAGATTAAATCTCAACACCTAATCATTCATCTCATAAATCTATAAATAGAACCTCTTAGAGGCCATTTCAAAATAATCCATTGAATACTAATGTTATTTTATTGATATTGAAAGCAACCACACATCTTCAAGAACTTAATCAAGATTCTAAAGGATAAATACATGCAAGTGTACAACAATAAGTTCTTGGGAGATCTTATGGAATATTTCCAAATTTGAAGCTCTCAACCTCTTCAAGTTCAAAGAAAGATGTAAGGGAATAAATGTATAAGTTTCTTTCCATTTTGTTTGAGTCTTTGTTTATTGTCTTGTTTTCTCTCATTCAATAAGCATTATATATCTCATTGTGGTAATGGTTTTGGGTCTTGTTAGATCATCAAAACATCATCCTCTCTATTACGTAGGTTTGTATTGCCAACATTCTAAAAGAGACCTACTCTTCCACTTTGTTTATATACTCTATTTGATATAAAATTTATTCTTCAATGTATATCTTCAATATTCAAGGAAAAATGATATGCCTACTCAAAATATTGTAGTATGTGTATATCTTCTTGAATAGATCCTCTCAAACTATTAATATAATTTTATATCTTCTCTTAATTAACTTCATGGTGATTGGGCCATACTGCCAAATTATTGAATTCTTTGATTTAATCTTGTAGATTCATGTTATTTTATCTTAAACTTTATAATTTCTTCAATGATTCTAATTGGTAATCTTTATCAATAAAATTCATTTCCAAATTAGATGCAATCATTTTAATTATTTTTCCTTCCACCATATTACATCATGACCATTCAATCCATTCAATTTTATCTTATAAAATTTCACTCTTTTAGTATCTTGATATTTTTCAAACTTAAAATATTTCTTGATATTATTCAACTAATCTATCAACTCTTCAAGATTTAAACTACTAGTATAATTAGTAACATCAATTATAAATCTCTTATTGATATTAGAAAGGTCTTTTAAAATTCTTACCTAATTTGTATCTTTAGCATCTACGTATCCTTTGATAGCATACCCATTTCTTCTTTCATCATCTCTAGTGTTATGACCCATTATTTGATTGCATTTTATAACATCTAATAAGGACTGGACATGTATCATCACATCACACATTTCTTCATTTCATTCTACAACAAGGGAATATATCAATCTCTTCAATGAGATATCTTGACATTAAATCTAATATAAATCGCCTCAAAATCAATGATATATTCACAATTAGATTCATAAATGTTCAAGAAATTTTTTACCCATTAACCTAGTGCTAGAAGATTGTGTGCTTCCTTACTTTAAAAACTCGATACTAATCTTTGATAATGTTCAATGCAATCATAATGGGAAATTGTAATTGAAGACTATCTAAACATAAAATAAATGAAGATACTTAACACCTTCAAGACATACAACATAAATTCACATAATGAAAATAAACTTTATCATATAAAAACATACATACATCATAAGCTTCAAGAGATTCATGGTATTTAGACATAGATATTACAATATACATTTTCTAAGATCTTTAACTCCTTGTTTCTACCTAGGCACCACTATATTTATCTTACCTCTTTTAGTTGATTAAAGTGTCTTCTATAGAGAATGAAGATGTATTGAGGTGGAACTAATGCAGAATGTGGCACATGAGATGAGGATCATAAGATTGTAATGTTGTGGACCGAGGTTCCCGAGTAAAGGTGTGGAGAAGATTCCTGACGCCGTGACCCAGCTTAGGCGATGTCTGATATGCTATGTTCCGTGTCGTAAAATCCAAGCTCAGATAAAGGACGAGATAGTTCTACCTCATTCTTTTCCAGTGATCGGCCCTTCGTTTCTGGTATTAGAAATGTGAAGAAGAAGCCCAAGCAGCCTGCCAGTCCAAGAAGAGTCAGTGCTTTACCCATGCCAATTCCCGTGGGATAACCGTCATCGTGACGAGGAGAGTCCTTCTCCTCCGGTTCGGCGGCGTATATGAAGGCAAACACTCCAATTATGGCGCCGCCTTTTCCAGCCGCTGCAGAAATCCCATGGCACGTCGACCGGAGCCGAGCAGGAAACAATTCCGCCGGCACGATGAAAGTAGTTGTGTTGGGCCCAAAATTTGCAAAGAAAAAAGTGAGAGAATAAATTACCAAAAACCCATATCGATGCTTGGCCTCAAGCCAGTATTTTTCGTGAGGAATGGCCAGGGCAAACAAGAAAGCTGACATGAAGAAAAACCCACCGAGCTGAATCTTAAACCTCCCAATTCGATCTACGAGCAATATGGCGAACAAATAGCCGGGCATCATTGCAAACAAGGCAATGAGCGCCTGAGCTCTTGCTATGTGAAAAACTTCATCCACCGGGCTCCCATACTTCATCTTCAACCATCTCACTGATTTATATATTTCCTTCTGAAACAGATTGTTGCTGTAGAAGGCAATATCCACAAAGAACCAGGTGAATGCGGTACCCAGCAAATGAAGACCGTGAAGTCTAACAAAAGCTCTGGAAAACAATCCAAAGGGCTGTTCTCGGGTCTCAAGGACAGCCGCGTCATCTTCTTCAATATCGAGAACAAGAACTCTCGACATATCAGCTGCAGCTTGCTTGGCGTTTTTGGCCACCAGCGCTGTGTAACGGGCAGTCTCGGGCATTTTCATTCGCCAGTAATATGTGAGCCCTGGCGCGGGAACCGCCCCGAACATCAATATGATCCTCCACACCATGTCCTGCTCCGCCCAAGTTGGATGAGAATATAGAGATTTAAAAGAAGCCGAGACAATTATAGCAATGGCAGATGCGGCGAGAATTCCGAGGCCCTGCATGGCAAACACGGAGGCAATGAAAGATCCTCTGGTCTTTGTATTTGAGTATTCTGCCATGATTGTTGCAGAGAGTGGATAGTCTCCACCAATGCCAAAGCCTAGCCAGAACCTGAAAAAACATAAGCAGGTTAGCACAGACTTACGGGAGGTTCCAAGGGAGAAGCCGGACGCGATCGAACTCGCAACCATCAAGGCGAGCGTAAATCCGTAGACCTTCTTTCGGCCCATTCTGTCTCCCAGCCAGCCAAAGAACAGCTGGCCTGCAAATGCTCCGCATAGAGCAACTCCGTTCACTGCAGAATTTACGAGAGGTGGTAACGATGAATCTTCGTAATAGAGTCTTCCTAATAGATTGGAAACGGGAGGAATACAAAATAAGTCGTAAGCATCTGTGAAAAAGCCCATGCCTGCGATTATTATTGCTTGGAAATGATAGAACTGCGTTTGAGCCTTGTCCAGTGCAGACAGCACCTTGAGTCCCATTTTGAAATCTTGCTTCGAATCGGGAATGAATTTCAGAAGGAATGGAGAATTTAAAAGGGTTCAGATTGTTTGACTTTTTGTATATTCTATCAACGAAGCTTCGTTCATCCTGATCATAGTCTTAATTTTAAAAATGCATTTCCTTAGAATATTCAGTATATACTGATAGATCATATTCAATCGCAATTCAATCGCAATGTTCGCTGGAATTTTCTTTCTTCCAAAGATATTTCCAAGAATTGCCAAGCCTGGGAAAAACCCACGTATGGGGCCCGAACTTTTCATCAAATAATTTAATTGAACGACAACAAGAAAAGTCCGCCCGTTCCATAGCCGTACGGTCTATCCAGACATAGAATGCACATTAACTAGCATTTGAAGGGATATGTTGATAGGAAATTAAAGACAAAATTTAATTGAAGATTTATTTTAGAAATAAAGTTAAAAAATACAGTTTAATTATCTATTAAAAGAAAGTAGTTATGGTTTGTGATCGTAATGTAAATGTTCTGATTTCATAAGTATTCTACTTTGAATTTCATTCATGGATAATCAATAAACATTAGGAGCCGTGTTTTTCTACAGTTTGAGTGACGATTAATGACAATAGTAAAGAATCATTGCTATGGATAGCAACACATCCATTCATGAAAAAATCTTGTGAAGAGGGAGATCAAATCTAAAGACATTAGTGCTTTTAAATCCATTATATTTTCAAATTATCTCTTTTGATTGCCACCATGGTAGATTCTTAAAGGTCCCTAGCCTTTAAGAACTGTTGCACTTCTGTGGCAGCTAGATGGGCATAGTTTATTGGAGCCATTGTAGGAAATTCAAGCATAAGCATCAAAATGCTGACTTTCAAAATCAAAATTCAATAGAAATACTTGAAAGCAAAAACTCAATGAAATTACTTTAGAAGCCTTTAGGGAGTCCTTGAACTTACTTGTAGATATTGTTGTGGTACTTCTTTGATACCTGTGATAGAAAATACATATTACAATAGAAATATCATTGCAAGTAACTAGGAAAAATCATTGATTCTTATACATGACACAACGCATGAATAAGAATTTGAATATCATCAATACCAAACTTGTTTTCATCAAGTAATACATGGTAGTGTGTAGGCTTGGATGTTCCCTACAATAAAATCATCAAAAGAGGAATCAAAGCAGCAAATAGATGTCCCTTGCATCTTTAGAAACAAAATATTTTGTTAATAGTATGTGATAACACACAATACTTATAATTGGCACATTCTGTGGGCACAAAAAAATAAAAATAAAATTTGGATGTTATATTAGTGTATCCAAAATAGTACCTGTAGCCAAGAACATATACAACAACAAAAAATGCATTTTAAACCAAAAATTCTATTTCAACTTGATGAGAGTTTTCTTCATTTATCATATAATCTATCAATTACATTATATATAAATAAATTAGGCTTTTTGTCAAATATAACAAGCATTTAAAAAATTCCAAGTCACAATAAATAGAGCGTTTTTTCTACATATAACATGCTCTATTTTCAAGAATAGAAGAATTAGGAAAAAAATAGTAACTTGGTTGAACATTTTAGGGTACATTTTCCTAAAAGAGCTTAGTATGATGATTCTTTTGGGCAATTATCAATGTAACTTTAGGACTATAACCATTCTCAATATGATTGCATGTTTAATGGTCCACCCAAAAAATCAACTTAATGCATAACAAACTAAGATGAAAAAAGTCAATCTCAATAAGATAACAAAGTCCTTTAGACAAAGTAGAACAAATAATATAGAACAAGGACATAGCCAAATCACATCCTTAAAGATAACACAAAGCTAGATCAAGGATTTACTTAATAGATAAATCCATACACAAAAACATTGGAATCACCTTATCAAAATCAAGTACAAAGAATATTTTATTTTACAATATAATAAGTTGTCTATTAGAAATATTCCAAAATTTTGAGAGCTTGTTCATTGCTAGGGTTTATCCTTATATTAGGCCTAAGACCCTGTTGTTTTAAAGGCCTTGTGGTCCTAATACACAAGTTTTTTTTACTTTTTTTTTATAAATTATGGTGACTTGATCACTTGATAAAGGTATTTTAAGTTGTCTTTCGAGTCTTGGGTCTCATTGGTTAACCATCCCCTCTTCATGAATGACCTTTAGTAGCTTGTTGCCTTATTTATTTTTTTCCTTTGGCTTAATATTCTCAGATCAATGTGCTCCCCACCTATTTTCCAAGTGTATGAGCACCATTTTATCACATCAAGCCAAGGTCATTGTATCTTGCTTCTCATGCCTTTTATTCAATTTGATAGCACATGCTTTCTTGACATGTGTAAAGACTTGATGAGTTGTCTAGGTAAATCAACTGTGTAGTACAGTCAGGTCGGCTAAATCGTTGGCATGTTTTGATTGGTAAAAATGGATCTTTTGTGTGTCAATAGGATGCTTTATCGTATATGCCAACTAGTTGATCCTTATTACATTATTGTTACCCTTTGCATCATGAATTTGAACATGGGCCCATTTCCATGCATGTGATAAGATTTTGTCTGTCGTAAACCCTTTATTTACACTTTAGGATATAGGTGCTAGATTGTAATTGGATCACATCTAGGATGGATCATAGTTTTGTGTTTGAGCATTATTTTGAAGCAAAAAATTGCTAAACACATGTCATAAATCTTGCTAACTATTATGTTGTTTTGGAGACATACTATTTTCCTACAAAATAAAATACTTATATTGAATTGTTTCATTAGTAAACCTTTCTCTATAAAAGGCTCACAGTCTAGAATGGAAACTGCTTGAAGCATTGTAATTAAAATATAAATAATACTTCTTACATGGAGTTCGCCTTTTCAAATAAAACGTGCAAAAAAGAGATTATCTTTTCCCGACTTAATGAAAAAGAAAGAAATGCATGTATGGAGTCCATGGGTGGTTTTGCAAATCTTCTTTTTATTTTTAAATCTAAATGCAAATGAAATTGGTATTGCACAAAACACTTATAGATGCGAGCAACGTTGGTCCTCATCCTGAATTTCATCTACGGCCTTGAGAATGATATCTATATTAGCTATGTTTTACAAAGAGGTGGGTGCAGGGTTTGCAAGCCCACTGGAAACTATTTTGGGCACATAGCTTCTCATATGCCCTCTCTACAAGGTCGCATGTACGAGTCTCTCCCAGTTCTTTTTTCACTCTCCATAGCTGATCAACTAATCAGAACATGAGATCCTCAATTTTAATATGCGGCAACAAGGATAAATTAGTTACCAAAGAACAAATCCTTTGCATAAGGGAAATAAAATTGAATAATTTGTCACCTCACTTTCAGATAATTGGGAAAATTCTATGAGGGAGATGCTAGAAAAACATTGGTTGTGCTCATCATCTTTCAAACAACTAAAAACAAGTGACTGACAAAGCACTGCACCTTAACTGGGGTAAGAAGAGATTGATAGAAAATTGGGTTTTGAAGAGCTTAAGTGGGAGAAGAAATGTTATTTTTCCGCACTATGCTTTAAAGCTAAAATCCTATGGTAGATTTGATCGTTACTAAATATCACCGACACCATAGTAAACAAGGTATTTAGGATGCCACATTCATGGGAAGATTTAATACAATTTGATACAATTTTATAGCTACAATATTTGTCAGAAGATTTCATATTAAATACCAACTCTTTTATTGAAAAAATCGATGACTAAAAACCATAAACAACGACGCATCTTCTAATAAAACAATTTGTGACTGAAAACTAGGAAAAACTATGCAGTTTAACAGCATGAGACAGGTTTATTGCTGAAGTATGGATTGGCAAGTCCAGCATATTGGCTAATAATTAACTAAAAATCATACCAGACATCAGCAGATTTAGTGTAAAGAGCTTGGAGTGTGCTACATAGAGCTCGTAGTAGGGCTTAAATTTGATGGCTATATACTTATATTTGAAGATTTTAACTTAAAATACAGTAAAAATAAATATTTAACTGTATGTTAATACATGTAATTTATTTTAGAAATTGTAAAAAAAAGTTATTTTTAAATTTTTTAATAGAAACTTCTTCTATGCTTTAATAAAAGCTTCTTCTACAGTTTAATAAAAAAATAAAAACTTTTTTTTTTAAATGCAAACTTCTATTGTTGAAAAAACAAATCTCAAATTTTTAGATTTTTTTAAAGATTGTAAATATTTTTGAGTTTCTTTTATTCTAAATACTTTTTGAGTTTATTTAATAGAATTTTTTATAAAAACAACAATCTTTTCCTTGAAACCATTTTTTTGTTTTAGTGCAAAATATTTCATTTATTAATCTGGTTTTAGAGTTTAATCTTCATTATCAAACTTCTATTGTTGAAAAAATAAATCTCAAATTTTTAGATTTTTTTAAAGATTGTAAATATTTTTGAGTTTCTTTTATTCTAAATATTTTTTGAGTTTATTTAATAGAATTTTTTATAAAAACAACAATCTTCTCCTTCAAACCATTTTTTTGTTTTAGTGCAAAATATTTCATTTATTAATCTAGTTTTAGAGTTTAATCTTCATTATCTTTGAGAGCTATAGAGAAGAAGCAAAAAGTAGAAAAGGGAAATATTTCTTTTGCACACTTACAACTTACAACAAAAAAGAAAGAAGATTTGCAAAAGGTAAAGAGATTTTGCTACTCAGTTACAACTTACAACAAAAAGGAAAATAAATTTGCTGCATAGTAAAAAGAGTAAGATGATATTCATTTTATTTATTTTGTTCTTTTAAAAAAATAATGATTTACAAATCTTATATTAAAAATTTCTAACAATTTTCTACAATAAAATTAAACATTGTAGATTTTTTTATCAAACATTTTGGATCGCATTTAATAATATTCCATGAATTGATGCAACCACTACAACCCACTCTACAACCCCTGTTCTCTATATGGTTGTTAGTTTATATTATTATTTTTTTTTATAGTTCATTTTTCATAAATTTAGATAAATTTGAACAAAATATCTAAATATTTCTTATTTTTAAAATATATAGGAATTACAATTTAAAAATGTCTTAGATAAAAAAAATCAGCCTTCTATCAAGCATTTTTTCCATGGTCAAGTACATCCGAAGTTGTAGCACCCAATGAAGATCATAATTTTGATTTAAAAGAAGACTTAGATATTTTGGGGTATGAGTATGCTGATGAATGTCGAACAGAAAACAATATGTAATACCCCCTCTGCACTTCATCTTGACCATGAAGCCGTTAAGGGCATTGTGATAATCGAATACAAGATTTTATATATATATATATATTTAAGGTATTGATTAAATAATTGCTTTAATCATATCTATATATATATAAAAATAAAATAATAATAATGATTGTGGTGCATAATAAATTAAGAATGAAAACAATAATTTGATATGTATTCATTCTAGGGGATAGAAATTCGTTGGAGAATATCAGTAATTTTGTAACTACTCTACTGGGACACCTCATGCAGTGCGTGCACAGGCAGTTCTATCATGCACATTTAATGTTCAACTGCTTATGCATACAAGGAGTTACTTTTGTGCATGGAATATTTAGTGGAAGGATACTTTTCAGGCAAGAAATTAGGATGGTGAGGATATTTATCTAACATTTTTAACCTTTAGGTGTAAAAAAAAGGGGTGACCGAACCGATGATTTGGGTCTCTATAGAGTTACAAAGAGATTGTTACGGTTTCTTTTCCTATACGAGAAGAAAAGTAGTTCTTAGAAGAGTGGGAGCAATTCCATTTTTGGGGTCAACATGATATTTATTCATGGGAGGGTTTTCTTTTAAGCAAGACACCTGTGCTATCGACCAGACCTTCAAACTTTTGAATGAGGAAACTATTCCATTTGGAGAAAAAGCCTTGGACTGATGCGAAAAGGGTCCTGAAGGAAATATTCACAGATGGCCATGGCTACGGCCAGCTGCGGCTTAGAAATGGTGTGGAGGAGTTCGGTTGGTGAAAGAAATGACCCGTTTATTGTTTAACCTACATGGAAGAAGATGGCGAAGAAGGCAACCACGGGGAGGAAAAACTTATTGCATTGGGGGCGAGGGAGGGTACGGGAATTGGTTATCTCAGGTTCTTGAAATTTCTCTAGAAAGTCTGGAGGCTTTGGGGAATTTGGGGCTTTTTACAGAGATCGTAGGGATTTGGAGTACTGAAGCTGCTTCTGGATTTCAATTTTGACAATATTTTCAGCGCAGTGAACGAAATTTGACCAGGTTCCTCTTCTTGTAATTCCTGTTCTCATTCATGTTTTGGAAATAAACGTTTGGAAGCTAGTATTGAAATTCTCTATTGCTTGAAATTCCTTTATGGAAATTTTCATAGTCTTCGAATTTCAGGACAGATTTATTAGAGGAAGGTACATAGATAATATGCCTGTAATTTTATATACCAGTCGCTCAACTTTCCTTGGATTTTGAAATACTCTGTTGCTTTTATACACCCGGCCGCTTAGTGATTTCTTCAGCCCTTTCGAAGTTTGTGAGCAAACTCTTAAGATTTCTCTGCTTCTTTGTATCGGTTCAATTACATGCATACAACTTCTGATAGAACGCCTTATAATAAGCAGTTGTTTGTAGTGCGAACTGTGTTTCTGCCTTGTTCCTGATTTTGCTTACGAGATGCCTGATTCTCCTCCATTTACCTCTGTCTTGTATTTTGTTTCACTTTCTCACCTTCATCATCCGCGTTAAATGAGTATGAAACATCAGTGTATACTTTGGACCTAACCCCAGTTGCATTCTCGGGCCTCCTTATCTTTAAATAACCTCCTTGATTCGGTGCAGCTGTAGTATTTGAAACCAAAATAATGTCATGGTTTATTAGCAACCTGTCCCAGCTGCAACACTCGAATATAGAAGGGTGCAGACGTTTAAACAAGCTCCCTGTTTCCATTCGCTACCTGTCACAGCTACCGCACTTGAACATGGAAGGCTGTATAGATTTAAATAAGCTCTCGACTCGCTGGTTCACCCGTCTCTGCTAAACACTTTGAACTTGATAGAATTTATAGATTTTATAACCTTCTTGATTCTCTTTGAAAATCTATCTAGCCAGTGACTTCTGGAAAATAAAATATTACCAATTCTTTTGACTTTGGGCCTGAATGCATTCTCCTCGGTGGCTTACAGTGGAGATTCTTAGGCGCTGAAAATCTAAAATTCTTTGTAGCTGCATGTCGACCCCTTCCAGTGCGTTGTTGGTGATTGGCTAGGTTCGGCCTTAAGGTAACAATCGTTGTGAAATTCAGTGGTTAAGTCGAGTTCCAATCAAACCTCTTCCAGTCGGCTAGTATAAATGGCTTGATCTTAGAAAGGTGTAATTTCTCTTACGTCACCAGTGTAGTTCTCCCTGCCTATTTATATTCTTTCATTTGCTACAGATCGGCTGGGAGTCTTCTCCCTGTTAAATCTTGTTTATTTTAGCATTTAATGTGTAGATGGGTATTAAAAGTGTAGTTATTTACATAAACATATATATATTATACTTCATGTGTATTATATGAATGGCTTATAACAGCGTGTATTTCCTAGCTGATAAAGTAGCTCCTAGTTACTCGTCTGTGTGATACCTCGTGTATCTTCAAATATATTCATGTTTGTTCTTATATCTGAATACTAATTGTTAGTACTGGCTGCTGATCATTGACAATTATATACCATATGTTGCAGTTGTTACTTTATGAAGTCGTAATCCTTCTTGGTGTTAGTCTCTCCTAACCAATAGCTCAAATCCTTTTAATCGTTGTTTTCTTGGTTAACATTAGTGGTTCGGCCTGTGTGAGCCGATAGGATTAAGATCTCGGTGTTTCATATTCCTTGATATCAGTTGACTGCCGTTTTGTGGCATATAAGTGCCAACTACCCATCCTTTCTTTTGGTGTACTCGTTCTCCATCATGCGCCTTAAATAGGTTAACTCCAGTGGCTTGAAGGCTAACAGTGTGTGTGTGCTTATGTACAGCCGATTGCTTGCAACCAACGGAATCCCTCTGATCATACATGGTTCCATAGTTTCCGTCTTGCTCCCTCTATGATAGCACAAAATTGATTTAGTAATTTTGGATTACAATCTCTTTGCACTTTATGTATTTCGACTACCTTGTGTTATTTATATCCTTCCATGTGTTATTTGGGCCCTAGTAAGCTGAAGTGGATTAGGAATGACGGTCTTAAAACCTGATATGTGTATATATTTTCCTATGTTATTTCATTGGCTTAAACTTGATTTGGATTAACACTACTGAAACAGAATTGTAGTATATGTTACTTATGAGTTCATTTTAATATAAATCTGTCTAACAACAGATAGGTAAATATATTTTCTTTGTATAAATAGAGGTCTCCCTTGGATACCCGACTAATTTTGTGACAAAATTGTGTATACTAGCTCTGGATAAGTCTATAGATTTCTTTGTAACGTTGTCACTTTTATTCTGTTCTTGACATTTTGTGTGCAATTTTGGAGTCTATGATGAATATTATTTATGGAGGTTGCTTTTGGCTTGGAGTTTGATGTTGTTTTTTTGAGAACAAGCTTTGTTGTCACCTTGTTGGGAAACCCTTGATTTAGTGGGGATTTATCGGCCTTTCCAGAGAAAAGGGAAATAAAGGTGTTGTTTATTTTGGCCTTCATTTGTCTCCTTGTGAACCATTGTCATAAGGATTTATTCTATTTATCATGAGTTTTCATTTGCACTTGAAAAATATTTTCAAGTATGAAGATTTTATAGATGATTCTTTCTCGGTTACCGCAATTACCATATTTTTACATGCTTTTATAGGGTTTATCCTCCGATGGTGTCTTTTGGAGATTTGTTGTTCATAAGGGGAGTGGCTTTCGTGGGCCGAAAATCTCGAAGTGGTCTCTGTGGTAACTCATTGGAAGTTTGTTAATCAAGTGGAAAAACGATAATATTTTATTTCAGGGTTTTGAATAGAATCACATTAACAAGATATAGTGTATGCCTCTCACTCATGGCTCAAGTGCTTGTATGGGCTTGAGATGAGTTGAGAAGGCCCTGGAATGGAAAAAAATTTGTTGTCTTGTCCTTATGAAAGATAATCGATTCTGCATTGGATTGCATGTGGGGTCGGGTTTCATAAGAGGTCACCAGGGTAACCCAAGTTGGGGGCCAGGGCCTAGGAAGATTCGCCAAGGTAACCCATGCAACATTGTGATGACACTCTTCCTTTAACAACCATGTATGCTTTGTTTCCCTCTATGTTATTCTTGGGCCTCTGGAAGCACATGTTGGCATTTGTATGTTGATGCTTTATTGGTTATTCCTTATGTTGGGCACATCTTGAAAGTTGGTTATATCTTTATGTTGTTGAGATTGTCTAATGTTATTGTGGAACTGGTTGTGAAGTCTTTGTATCCTTATTTTGTGGTGATGGCCGTCAGTTCCTCCGTCACCTTAACGCAAAATTGTCCACGCGGGTTGTGCGGAAAACCGTCATGCAACTCACAACTTCAACGCATCGGAAGCGCGCGGCATGTCCCTGCGCAGTCTCGAACGGGAATGGGATCCTGCCGTAGCCTGCACCGGCTTTAAACGCACCATACGGTTTTGCCGTATCTTCCTGGTCGGCCGCAGTTCCACAATACGTATTTGAAACCCCATCACACGCCGGAACGCACCGGCACCATCCGTGGATGTAAATTGATGCCGCAGTAATGTAGTCTTGTAAAACCCGAGGGATTTGTTATATGTAGATTCATATTTAGTTTCATATCATGTAATGTATGATTATTATGTTGTATATTAATACCTTTAAAAAAAAAAAAAATTGTGCCACAAACAGATGCATTCTGTATCCTTTTGGTTTGCCTGGCGGGCATTACAATACACCAAAAAAAAAAAAACTTGAAATAAAATGAGAATTTCGCGAGGAATGGAAAGTAAAATTTAAGTGGCTGAAATGTACAATATATGAAGGAAAAATGTTATGAAATGCATATATTGTGAAACACATAATGCAGTTGGACCATGGGGAGCAGGTAATGGTTGCACTAATTTACAACATGATTCATTAGTTACTCATGCCAATTCAAACATTCATAAGATTTCACTAGCTAAATGGACATATGGGAATGAAAAGAAAAGAAAACCTATTACAAAACATATAGCAAATGTTGATGACATTAACAAGGAAAGAGTCATCACAACTATGACATTAGTTTTTTGGATGGTTCAAGAGGATTCACCCCTTTCAAAATATGAATCACTTTGCTCTCTTGAAATGACATTACAGTTACCAAACATGCCAAAGAATAAGCACTACAATTCATACATAAATCAAATGGCTACAAATCAATTTATTTTTTCTATATCTAAGTATCTTGAAGAGGTACAAACTACTAGAATATTGGATAGACCTTTTTTTCTCTTTGATGTTGGATGAAAGTATAGATCACAATTTAAAGAAGCATGATTTTATGGTCTATAATGCAACTTTTTTTGACTCAAAAGGGTTGGGGCAGCCAACTTCTCAATTTTTAAATGTCATAAATTTTTGTGATGGAAAAGGAAAAACAATTTATGATGCAATTAATTTTTAAAGGAAGAAAGGGGACTTTCAAATACATGCTTAATAGTTGTTTCCACAGATGGTGCTTCATCCATGGTTGGTAGTGAAAATGGGTTTGTTTCTTTTATGAAAAAAGATGTTCCTGATCTTGTAGGTGTTCATTTCATTGGTCATTGTGAAGCTTTAGCTGCATTAGATGCTTCCAAAAAAATTCATGAATTGTTATTTGTTGAGAAATTAGCAAATAAGGTGTATTCTTGGGTACAAATTTCTACTAAAAGAAACAAGGAACTCATTTCTTTACAAGAAGTCATGCAACTTGAAACTCTTTAAGCTCTTCAAATTCATGGAGTTAGATTGCTTTCAAGAGGACAAGTTATTGAAAGGCTTGTTATACTGATGCCTCTTATATTGACTTTATGGAAAAATGAAAAGAGAGATTCATGGTATGATAAGGAAAGAATATTTTTAGTTCAATTTTGTTTACACATGCTTGCAGATATAATGCTTATGTTGAACAAGCTGAATAGAAAATTTCAAGAAGAGTATGTTGATGTTACATCATTAGGGGCATCTATCGATATTACTATAAACACTTTAAGTAGGTGGTTTATGAAAAGTGATACATTTGCTGATGGTAGGTCTGTTACTTGTCTAAATTCTTGGATGCCTCTAAATATGGTTATTTTGAGAGTACTGATAAAGAGGGCATTGTTCATAGGCATGAATTATGGTTTGTGGCAATTTCACATGCACATGATGATTATGTTGATTCACAAAAACAATCATTAAAACCTTGTATTGATGGTTCATTAGAGAGTTGTAAACAACTTGCAAAAGAATGTGTTCAAGCACTTATAGATTGTTTGAATGGAATATTTCTTGATCTTGTATTTTTCAACTCTGTAAAGTTGTTTAGTCCTTGTCATTATCTAAAGGATGCTTGTGCTAGGGAAGATAATTCAAAGCATTGGCTTGGTAATCTTTTTCAACACATGCAACATTCTTTATGTGAGGGAGAAGGAAATGAAACATTATTTAATGTTGAAGCTTGTAAACAAGAGTTGCATATATTTGTTGACACTCTTCGTCTTAATTGTGAGGGATTACCAATGAAGGAAGCTTGGAGGGTTTTTTTTGTCATAGAATCACATACAAGTTTTCCAAACATGAAAAAGCTATGGTAAACAATCCTTACTAGTTCAACAAGTACAATGGCATGTGAAAGAGGATTTTCAAGGAAAAACATAATAAAAGATATCTGACGAACAACTCTAACATTAGATATATTGGATGCTTCAATGATGAGAGTGTCTCTAACAATGCTTGATGTATTGGCAGTGGAATGGAGCAGAGTGTATGAAATTTAGAAAGATGCCAAACAAAGAAGAATTTAAAATGTTTTAAAAGTCATTTTTTTGTTCACATTTGTAATGGCGATGTATCCAATATGAGGTAGAACACACCAATGCATTATGATTCATTAGCTTCATCTTAATGTTAGTATGTTACAAGTTCTATGCTAATACGATCATAAATCAAATTTATAATAGACTTTGAGGTTTTTTAAATTAATCTATTTGAAAATATTTATTTTCATGACTTGTGAATGCATCCTTTATATCCCTACTTCCACCATTGTTTCATAAATTTAGAATTATATAAAGGACAACTGATGGCCTCTGGTTTTATTCTTATGATGTTAAAACTATCCAGTTCATTTACTTATTATATAAAATTTGAATTGCAGTAAAAAAAATTGTCATGTGAAAGACAATAATGAAGACTAAACCATAGAAAAAAAATCATGATGGGCAAGGTGGACCGTCAAATTTAATCCCTACTCGTAGGGTGTATACACATGTGAATAGTATGATACCGTTAATGTCTAACAATATGCGGTATTTTGTACCCCCTACAAGACATTGTTGGAATGTTCATACAATGTTGTGATATGTTTTATTTTCTAAAGTTTTAATTCTGTTTTTAGTTTGAAGTAATGTTGCGATATATTTATATAGTTACAAACATGGTTTTTGTGTATAATTGGGTCCATGTATTCTAGCTCTATTCATACTTAATATTATGTTTATTGTTCATCTTGATACTTATGTGTGTATAATCCCATTTTGTTTTGTATATCTCTCTTATAATGATTATTAGTTTGATCCTAATACATAATCTAGCCTAGCTACCTAATATAAGCTATGTCTATAGTTGTGATGTCATTTTTGTAGCCGTGATCTTGATCCATTGAAATTCAAAATGAAAATCAAACATTTTAGTCAATTGAGCCCTTTATACACTTCAATCCCAAGCCAATTATAGACAAATCCTCACAATTTAGCATTATGTTCATGTATAAAAAATACATGAATAAGTTCATTGATTGTAGTCATTATAGAACATTGAATATTATCAATTGGCATTAAAGAACATGAATATCCAAATACAAGGATATTCAAAGACAACCATTCACATTTAATCTATCATACACTCATCCTAACACATGTGAATAACCTAGTGATCTTCTAGAGCTCATGTGTTCTATGTCAAAGTATTTTCAAATATCACTAGCTTGATAAAATAACCTCAAGATTGCAAGAGTCAACATCATTGTCTTGTAATATATTACCTAGAAGAGGCTACAAGGCATAATCTTAAGACCATTTAAGATTGAACTTTTAGAGTAAACAACAACTTTGCAGTTATGGGATAGGGACCTAGAGTACCAAAGTCAACCCAACTCAAAGAAAACAAGAATAATTTGATTTTGATCCACACACCTTACTACATAGGGAAACTTTAAAATTCAAGGCACATGAATCTCATTGCTTCCATCAATTTGTATGTATTTTTTATTGCTAATTAAATAATCTCTATTTATTTATTACATTTATGGATTGATTATAATTTTTATCTAATATCACCTTATTTGATCCATTGCACTCTAGCAACTCATATAATCTAGGTTTATTTGTGCTTGATTGATCTATTTAATTAGTTATATAAAAAACCAAAGAATTTTTTATTTTCTAAATCTAATTTCTCATCCATTTTTAAAGCTTCATTGATCCATATTTTCTTTCTAGAGTTTGATGATTTTTTTTCTTATCACTATGCCTACCAAACCTAGTCGTGATTTAACCTAGGGTTTACATTTTTATCATATATCTATATCTAACTCATTGATATTATAATCCCATATGTATTATTCTTTATTATAAATGCTCCATATAATCATTGTGTTCTATTGATAAGAAGACTTTAGTTAATCCCCAAAATGGCCACTAATTTTTATGATAGTGACATATTTAATGGTAGTTAAATCTAGATAAACATAGGTGGTGATGATAATCATGAAAAATATATACAAAATAAATATTTTCCTACACATTCTACTAGATCATCCAATGCAAGGATTCTTACACATATAGTGGATATGGTTCACATCATGGTTCACATCATGAGCAAAAAAAAGAAACAGTAGAAGAAATTTATTTTAAACTCACATCATGTCTTAAGGTTAGTGTATCTACCCACACCTCTACCAAGGAAACCTTGACCAATGTTGTGCTTCTTTCATAAACCCTACATCTACCATTTAGTAGATTTTAACCAATTATTTGTCCACATCTCTTTCATCCTTTACTATTGACTCTATCATCTAATTCCTTATCTATGCCACATCCATTTATGATCTATTTCTCAAGCTTTTTATTCTCTTGAGTTCCTTCATTATTCTATTCCTTCAAACATAACCAGTGGATACTTTTCCCTTGTCATATCCCAAAATTATTCATATAATGGTCTTAACATATCCCTTGTTACCATAGCATACTCTACCCTATATACACTAGTTTAAAATATTTACCAAGTAGATAAGAAAGTGGATAATTAGAATAATGATCAAGATGTAGACTTCCTATACAAAAACCACTTGTTTTTGAGATTGAGCATACCTAACAGCGCAATTGACTTTACCCTATCCTAGCCATTAATTAAATAAATTTTCATTATGTATTTAATTAATTTAGTCTCCACCTCTATCCCTCACTTTAATTAAATAAATATCTATTATTTATTTAATTAATTTATTCTTCTTTTTCATTCCCCACTTTAATTAAATGAATATTATTTATAATTTATTTAATTAATTTATCCTTCCGCATCACCCTCTCCATAATTAAATAAATAATTTTATTATTATTTAATTAATTATTGAGAGTCACATGACTAACTAAGACCTTTTCTAGATTCATTGAACCTAGACACTTACAAAAAAATTAAAACCAACTTTACATATCATCCATCCATTTCATACTACATCTTCAAATATCAACCATTCACATAAGAATGTTTCCCTAATCCACATCCTAAACCTAGCCCTTATCCCTCATGTGACACTTGTTACATGACTACAACATTTGATCCAAACCCTAATCCTCATTCAATCCTAGCCATCCATTAATAAATCCATCTATACCCTTAATTTTCCTATTGTAAATTCTATAAATAAGAGGCCTCTAATCCTATTTGAGCATCTTCATGATCCTATTATTATTTTTCTCCATTTTCTATTGAATCTTTTATCTTCATGCCCTTATGCTAGTCCATTTTCTATCTAATCCATATTTATCATATCCTTATATATCCATTTGATCTATCATATCAATCACACTATCATGTTGTTGGTTTTATAAGCAACCACATTCCTCCATCAACACATCAAAAGAGCACATCAAGTGGAGCTAGGGTTACTTCAACTTTATATGAGGAGAAAGAAGGGTTATAGGTGAAGGTATTGTGTGCCTATTGAATTATCTTCTATGTTATTTACCTTTAATCTATTTATTTTCTTTCAAATCCAACTCACTAAAATCAGCAACGAAGTCAACATTTCATCAAATAAAATCTTTGATCACTTCCCTAACTTAGGAAATTTTTTGAATTTTGATTTTGTTGAACTGACTAGATGACAAGGAAACTAAAACCACCAACATTGGAGGTACTTCCAAGAAAAAAAATAATGTATATTTCTTAGATTGATTATTTATAGGTGGGTTAAAAATATTGAGGAAGTACATGGAAAACAAAGGGACTCAAGAAAAAAATCCCTATAGATTTGAGTGCAAATATTGGCTCTAGTAGGGGACATGTGTCTCTTGCAGACACAACAAGAATTCAAAATATCTAGGAAGACAAAAATTAGGGAACAAACGAATAGAACCAATACATGACAAATAAAAATTTATGTACATGGTGAAACCTCATTTCCCATGAACATGACAACACATAGACAAGAAATGATGGTTGTGGATCAAAATTTTAACATAGTGTAGGTCACCCTATAGAAATGGATGGATCTTACTTGCCCCAATAAAAAAATTAGCTTGAAAGAGGACATAACTTATGTTACATTGAACCTA
>VDFB02093867.1:0-10027 GCA_007258455.2 Sequoia sempervirens | reverse complement strand
AAAGTAGCAAGCTTGCTGATCAACATGTCTCTAGTTACATTTGTCATAGTCCAGATCTACTCAATAGCAGCAACTTTGTGTTTGTATGCAGCAGGAAAGGATTTGAGCACTTTAGAAACAATCTTTGATTCTTCCAATGTTCCACCAACACATCTGATACTACACACAATTTCATTCAATCTCTGCATAAAAGAAGTGATGTTTTCATCTTCACCCATACTCAATGTTTCATATTTCCCTTTCAAGCTTTGCTGCTTACCAATCTTCACATGGGTATCACCTCCATACAAAGTTTCCAACTTTTTCTAGATCTCATAAGTAGTCTTTAGCTCCATTGCATTTGTCATCTCAGAATCAATCAGAACACTCAACAATGCTTCCTTAGCACTGATGTTGTATTCAACTTCCTTAATCTCACTTGCAGTAGAAGGACCATTCTATGGGATGATATACCTATTCTTTGTAATTGTCTAGTAAGGTTCACCAATGCATCTCAAATGACACTCCATTCAAGTATTCCATAGAGAATAATTAGTTCCATCAAATCTTAGACTATTCTTCTTATATGTTGCCATCCCAGATCACCTCAAATGATCAAGCTTCTTCAGAGGAACCTACTCTGATACTAATTGTTGGCAACACAAGGGCAGACAATTGAGACGGGGGGTGAATCAATTGTCAAAAAAATTATTCTTATTAAACTTATTCTCAGATCTAATAAATAAATATGAAAGAATAAACCATCACCACATCAAAGACACACATAACACCAAGATTTTTTACGTGGAAACCCTATTAGGGGAAAAACCATGGTGTAGGTTAATCCATAAGATTCTACCCTATTAAAAGTATAAAAGTAGAATGCACATGCATTCAGGCACACTGCCTAGAGCTCACTACTCAACTACAAAAAGGCTTACTGCCCAAAGGAAGAATCATTGTCTTACAATCACATTCAAATTACATCTAGAAGATTTTGAACTAAGAAAATAACATCTTCTAATGCCTGATTATAGTTATGGTTAAGCACATAAACATTTTTGTATGCTCACTTTTCTTCACACTTTACTTCTGCCTTCAAAAGATTAGAACATTATTCACACACAAAACTCAGCATTCATTGCACACCATGCCATGAAATGGTATAAACAATTGATTATATATATCCCCAACTAAAGATAACATTGTCTACATGTCGGCCAAACAAAATATGAAATGTGTACAAATTGTCAACCCAAATCAATAAACAATTTATCAATGTGAACCAAACAATGTCAGCCAAAACATAGTAAGGATCCAAAACAACATCCTCAAATATGGAACACCTTCAAAAATTATGCCTCGAAGATCTACAACATGCTACAATCACCTTGTCGGCCATGATCATGAAAAACATGAACTCACAAAAAGAAAATAGAGGATGATCAATGCAAACTAACAACACAGATAGAGGATGATCTAGAAACATCCACAAGCATCATGAATCACCAGAAAAGCATCCAGAACAACTCAAATTACTAGAATCACATAATCATTTTTTAGGAACACTAGCTAAAGCAACATAACAACTGTCAGAACATAAATAAGCATAACTCAATCAAATCTTCATGCGAACCTTTAAAACTTCATGTGGATAAACTAGATATACTTGTCAACAAATGCTTTAATCCACAACTTCTTATCATCAATATACTGAGCTAGCCACCATACTGAACTTCACTGCATCACTGACAACCTACAACTTATTTTATTACAATTTTCTCAATATTGTCAACATATACAGCCTTAAAAACATTAATTCCAATAGTGTTAACATCAACAACAACCACATATCAAAAATATCCAACAAAGTCTACTTCGTGGAAACCACCTTGAACTATCAAAGTAATAACATAGTTTGAATATAACCTTTCTAATGCCTTGGATTTATTATTTAAATTCTTACCTAGGTATATGTATTTTATTCTCTACCATGTCACCTCTATTTTTACTAGTTCGAGCTCCCAATATATCCCTGAAGCCTAAAAATTATATTATTCTCCTGATTTCCTTACTCTCTTTTTATTTCCAATATATTTTCCTAATTGCCTATACTTTATCTTTTCCCACTCTCGAATTTAGAATTCTCTTAATTTTTAAGCTTTCCCCCTCTTCTACATCCTTAAACCACCTAACCTATTCCCTTATTATAATAAATCACCTAAAAATTTATATTTTTTTGTCCTTACTTCACAAGCCATAAACCCTCAATTAATTGAAAGAAAATCTTCTCGTTAATAAAAATGAGATATGAAGAAGGAAAAAAGTGGCATAAACTATATGTAAAAATATATTTTTTAAGTGAATGTGAATTAATATAGTTACATATTCAACTTTATCCATCATTTTTTTCCATAATTATTGGGTACAACAAAACACTAGGTTATCATCATTTATGGCTTCATCCATCACCAACTAATTTACTACCTGATTTTGATGTTTGAGGAATATGGCTAAAGAGGTAGTTGAGGGAGTAATGCTCCTCTCTCTACTAACCAACACAACAAGAAACTTAATAAATATATCAAATGAGTCAAGCCATTGATAGATCCACTACCTATGTTATTACTATTGGTTGCTAATGTACACTTGAGATATGTTTTGTTTAAGCTTAATGGGTATCTTGTTTTTCATCTTTGATGCCTTGGTTTATAATTAATGGAAATGAAGATTTTAATTTGAATTCACCACTCTTTCAATCTAACTAAAAATCAATTGTAGTAGAAAAAATGTACTACATATATTATTCACAAATATCACCTAATTCAATGATTAAAGATAAGATGTGACTTGTAAAAGTAGATCAAATATTTAACATTTTTTGATAAAGATTGGGTGCAAAATTACTATTAATTATTTAACTATTAAATAGTGTGATATATAGATAGAATATTACAACATATGAAATAAATATTTTTAAATTGTATCTTTCTTAAGCAAACATTTTTTTAATTTTTTTTATAGAGATTTACAACCTCAAAATAAATGACACAATTACCTCTCATACATTCAATATGTGATAATTAAACTTGAAAATAGGCTAGAACTCATCCATTAAAAAGTATAGCATATCATTCCCTATAAAAATAGCTTTTAAAAAACTAACTAAACCATGCTAAAATTAGCAGCAGTTAGATTATAATTAAAAATTATTAAATAAATCTTTTGCAAATTAAATGTCACATGGACCATTGCTCATCAATTATTGAAGAAAAGGGTTATTCATACAATTTCATCTTTTCATGGAGACAAAGAGTCAACATGAGATAAAAATTGAAAATGACAATGTTGACCTAATATTTTAAGACTAAACAAAATATTTATTTTATATAGCTTCAGTTTAATGAAAAAATTATTTTCTATTTACAAATATGAAATAAATATTATAGTACAAACATTAATCTTTTATATTTTGACACTAAACAAAAAATCAATTTTGTCTGCAATTATGTCATATATAGTTGAGTTGGCCTAGTGGTGGAGAATTTGCACTTTTGAAAGAGAGATCACAAGTTCAAATCTTATAGGGGGCAGGGTATGTACACCTTGTATTTTGAAGCATGAGTTAGGTTCTTCCCGAACATTGGGAGCACTAGGTAGTCCCATATACTATAGGCCATTTGAAGACCCATAAACAGATTGCTTGGTATCATGGACTATAAAAGGAACTTTATTTTCCTTTCTTATACATAGCAGTAGTTATGATCAGCTTTATATTCGTAATAACTTCTAGGGGTGGTTTAGAAAAGCTAAGATAAAAATGATTTTAACTATTTTAATTAAGGATTTTCTTATTTTTATAAAGGAAGTTTACTCACGACAGTAATTCTGTGTTTATCCAATCTGTGTGGGGTTTGGGTGTGCTGGACATTTTTTAAAATCAAGTAGAGACAACTAGGCCTAAATACAAATAAAACTGTAGTTCGGGTGGCCACAAAAAATAAATCTAGGAATTACAATATCAATTTCACATTATCAAAATTCACACTTCGGCTTATGTTGCTTATGTTGAATTCCTCCGATGAAGCCTATCACACCACGGAGCGTTTCCACCCTCGATCGAATCTTTGGACCTCTCTTTTTATCACCCATCATCGTATTTACTGTGTTACAGATGTTCACTTTCCAAAGAAAGCTCCTCCTCATTCCCTTCTAGTTAATTTTCCATGTGATCTGCATCCTGGGGGTTGCGACTTGATTCGTTACATCGATATTACAAGTTACGCTACACAGACTCCTGTTTAAATAAATTCTTGGCAATCGAGAGAAGCGGTGTGACATAAGTCATATTTCTAGAGTGAGTGGTCACTTGTTCCAATCTCGGTTTGTGCATATTGGTTGGAGGAAGTTAATTCAGGTGGGTTTTTGTGATCTAAGAACCCCAACCCTGCGCTATCGAAGTGAGTTCCCAAGCGACGATTTTTTTGTAGTAGGAATCTAATGGCTTTAGATAGTGGGAAAGTTTTATTCTTGAGAGAAAAATTTAAAGCATATACTTTGGACGGTGGAAAAGAATTGAATTGATGTGTGTTTTGGTACTTGCATTTCATTATTCTTGCAAAAGGAGGCAACACATACTTTGGACGGTGGGAAAATCCCTTGACATTTCGATTCCATTGCTTTTTAGCAGAAATGCTTCAGCTGGGTTTTATCTGGAGAATGACCTTCTGACTGTAGAATCTTGTAATAAAATGATGTATATAACCTCAACAATCAGTATTCAATTCCATCTTTCTTTTAACGTAACAGTCATTCATGTGATAATTTCACTCTTCCTTTCTCCCGTGAAAACACGTTCAACATAATTAATAATAACTGATATCAACAAAGACAAGATGCAATATGTACAATTTATAAAGACGCGATAAAATCTGATGTACTTCAATATAATTTAGGAAGGTTAATTGTAAATTCTAATTCTATCTGTAATTGTATTTTCAATGTTTATAATTTATAATCATTTTACGATATTATAATAATTATGATAAATATAATGATAATTATAAAATAATTAGCAGTGATAATGTACAATGTTTTTATAAAAATAGTTTTTATTCAAAATAATATTTAAAGTAAAGATATTGAATATTTGAATTTTTTGGGTAATAGGAGGGGAAAGGGCCCCCAAACCTAACTAGAAAGAAGAACAAGACCCTCAAGCCACCAAAACAAACATAGAAAAACAACAGGGGCATAAAACCAACCAACACCCCAATCAGGACCCACACCCAACAACTATAACTAGCTTGCACCGAACGAGGTGCAATGGGTACGCCGATAGCAGGATATACTCTGTCAATATATTGAAGGGCAGGGGTAAAAATCACAAGAAAATGTAAATCATTTTTCTTAAGACTAACTATTTATAGCAAAAGTCAATTGATGATGGGAGGCGAGAATATTTGAATATGAACAAATGGAACTTTATTTAAATCGATATGCTATGCTAAATGGTTTCACAACATAATATTTTTTGTACAATGAAAGAAGACACCTGCAAATGAAATAGTTCATCAGGTACAGAGCAGAGTCAATCAAAGAAAGGCACCATAATATTGCAGAAAGGAATATCAGCATAGAAATAGCTCACAACAGACTGCCTAATGAATCTACAATCTAGAAATACTCCACTATAATTAAAGCAACATAAAGAAACAAATAATGCCACAATTTCCTCCATTCTATTTTGGTCTTGACATGGATACATCAAGGCCCTGAAGGTGTCCAACCCTTTTTATATAGAAGCTATCAACATAAGATCTCAAAATTGAATGTAATTTCTATACATGAACCATACCTTCTAGCAGGTACTCTGGTGCTACATATCCAAAGGTTCCTAATAGCTCAACACTATTTCCTAGCACATCCATCAGCTGTTATTGCAAGACCAAAGTCTGAAAGCTGCACAAGTCACATTTCAATTATCATAAGTACAAGATTTTCTTATCATTGTAGATCACTGTTTAGACCAATGGTTTCATGCTACACATTAGACAGGAAATACTCAATGTCTGATATTTGACAAGTTTGCAGAAAATGCAGCTCTACGTAGAGTCTAAAACAAAAGCCCTGCAAAAGTACATTGTTAAGGTCTAAAGACAACCCTGTACTTGCCTTGGCATTAAAGCTTGCATCAAGCAAGATATTTGATGATTTGAAATCACGATGAATCATTGAAGGATGGCAGTGCTCATGTAAGTGTTCTAGCCCTCTGCAAAAGCACAAAGTTTTTAAGAGGAGGAAACACATGGTTGAGCTACTCAGGCAAATTGAGGCAAGAGTTAAGTAAGAGATGTAGTCAAATGACTCAACGCAAATGTGTCAAACTGATAGTATTAGAAATTCCTTGCTGAATCAAGGGCTATCTTCATGCACAAATAACATGTAAGTGCAGATCCACGCAATGGCCCTCATGGTCAATCCAATGTAACATTTGTGAAAGCTTATCCCCTGATCAGCTATCAATCCATTCAACATGAATGGGAAACAAAGGCCAAGGCTTCAAGGAGAAAGCAAAGTTTGCACAATGAATAGAGAAACCCACCGTGCAATTGATCTTCCAAGGAACCATTTTGCATCAGCTCATATACTAAGAGCCTTGTCTTTTCCTGAGTGCGAAACCCTAGTAAAGAAACAAGATTTGGATGCCTGATTGTGCTCGTCAGCTCTACTTCATTCTACAACAATACAAGGGATGAATTCAACAGGCCTTCTTCTGAAATGTTACATAGAATCAGAACATCCACACCCTTCAAACATCAAAAACAAATGCAGTATAAAACTTGAAGCTACAAAAAAATAGGTGTTGAAAAAAGACAAGGTTAGAAGCAGTCTCTCCAGCTGAGATCACATCTCCACTCATGGGTTCTCAAGCTGTTAGTCTAGTGTTTATTCATACCTAAAATTTGTGTTCTGCCTGCTTGCTTCCCTCATCCAGCTTATTAACAGCAGCAAAGGAATCATCATCAAATCTGGCTTTATATACACACCCAAAACCTCCCTCTCTAATAATGTTATCACTGCTGAAATTATTAGTAGCAGCTTGCAGAATGGAATATTCAATTGATGTTGCAAATCCCTTCCTCTTAGAAACTCTTATTGAGTTCAAACGATTCATCAGAGGTCCAAGTGCCATACTCTTGTAGACATCCGCAAAAATGAAATAACTCAACTCATTACCCTAGTTCTTCTCCATTGCAACTCACATTGACCCACTATGGTCATTTGTGGTCATTAATATAATTTCTTTCTATCAAAAGAGAAATAATAGCAATGTTCTTAATCTAGAGATAAATATGGCCAACTTAAGGCCTTCCTGAATTCGGTCATAGTCTTAATGCCTTCCTAATTTTTTTCAGTCCCACTGCCGCCTCTAAATTGTTGAGTCCAAATTTCATTGCCTTCCCATGATTTATTACAGTCCTTTAGGTTTTAATAGGACTAAATCATGCGATGTTGATTCTCTTGTTCAATTTCCTTTGAAATTTGTTACACTGGCTGCAGGTACTAACCTGACATGTCTGGATCTGCATTTTGTCCCAGTGCTTTAGCTTGAGATGGTGAGTAAGAGCTTTGAGCTTTTATGTACAGCCAAGTAAAAATTGAAGAAATCACGATCAACCCAGCAGCAGCTGACACTATAATGATTGTCAAGAGTATCCCGTCGTTGGTATGGTGAGATTCCTCAAGCATATTCGTCGGTACAGGGCTACCTTCTATCATTGTTTCTTAAGACAACACATTTTATTATCATCATATAATCAAATCAAACACACATTTTGTAATTTAGGAAAAATCTAAACCTGAATTGCTAAGATGTTTCTTTTAGGCTTTAATTGTCTGAAAAAAGTACACTTGTAAAAATATTCCCAAAATCTGGTTTCTGAGCTCTTACCTATTGAGTTTTCAGGCCTGCTTTCTACATTTCCTACTGATTGTAAAGCAGACGATGAAGGCGGTGGTAATGGGGATTGTTTAGGTGTCCATAAAGAAACTGGTGCAGGTGTTGGTGCAAAAAATGCCCTTCCCTTGACAACCTCAAATTTTGTAAAAGCACATATGTACTCATTCTTCCCTCCGACCGGACCTCTGGATCTTATTAGGCACTTACTCTCAAGCGAGAGCCCTCGGTCGCCAAGCACACTGCATCATGAGAGAGAAGAAAAAAATTTCTGCTCTGCAACGTAAATGCCGCCCTCACCCATCTTCCCAATCTCATTGTAATCGCCCTTGGCTCTCCCTTTCTGGTTCCAACCTCCCTCCACGACCCTTGCTTTCTACTCTAGCTTCATCTTCACCGTCCTCCTCCTGCTCTCCCTCGACCTCTCCCCACTCTCGTGACATGTCCTTCATCTCTCCTGTGTTCCACTCCTCTAGTTCCTTCCCTCCAGCAACTTCCACCAATGTTATCCCTTCCCATCATGAGGCAGTCTCTTGTATCCATCCCCTTCCTACTGTTTCCCCTCTGTGTGATTCTTCCCCTCCTCCTCCTCTGCCTACTCCCTCCTCTCCTCTTTCGCCTCTCGACTGCACTGGCAAGCAGATTTTGGGGCCGCGCCTCAACACTCCTCTGCACTGTTGGGGATTTTTTCTTCATCGCCATTCTCTCTTTCTTGTGCGGTTAGTTTGGGCTCTCCTCCTCGATCCATGTGTTCCCGTTCTACTGCGAATCAATTACCTCGTACGTCTCAACTTGGCCTCTCTCGGAACATCTCTCAAATTGCCTGAGACTGCACGTCCATCTTCCTCTACACACCATATCTTTTCCATGGCATGCAGTCTTTCCCATAGGAGGACGCCCATACCTTGATGTGACTCTCGTACACTTTTCCTGTCATGGCACCCATACCCATCCCTTTGGAGTCATCCCGCCTGTCATTATTTACTTCTTCACTAAGGCACGCGATGCCTCTTTGGCTGTGCAACTCCTCCGTGCAACACTCACACTACTCTTCTTGTCCTTGTCCTGCAATATCTAGCCGATGGTGAAAGAGGCGAGAGGCCATGCTTGTCAATTTTTGTATTTACTCCAACTTGTCTCCTCACCGTATGGAGGAGATCAACTCAATAAATGCCCACCGTTTTTAGCCCGGGAAAGAGTCATCCTGCCACCGAGAAAATTTATCGGCATCAGAAAATAGACTTTCCCGGTCAATTTCTCACCTATAATAGCCTATCGCTAAATATCAGAACTACGAACCAACAAAAAATAGCAGCCCAAAAGACATAACCGAGTCTAATTGATCGAGGGGCATGCAAGCCCAATAAGAACAAAGATCAAAAAACCAAAAAGCAAGTACCCAAATTACTCTTTTTGATAGCAAATTAGGTTCCATCGCCTCGTTGTACTATTCCATAGATCTAGTCACTTCTTCATCCAATTGCTCCTCAACGTCTTGAGAGGCTTTCATCTTCTGATGGCCTTTCCTAACCTTAGTCAGCCCACTCACCATGCCAAAGATAGCCTTTTGCATAATGCCCAAAGTGATTTCCATTAACTTATTAAAGGCCTTTTCCACCTTATCCACTTTATGTTGTAGTTCACGGACTTGAGTAACATAAAAATTGAGGGACCCATCTTTATACTACATCTTCTCAACCTTTTCCTACATTGGTTGTTCATCCATCCCCTTCATGACTTCCCTTACCACTTCCTGGACTTCACATTCAATATTCTGGAGCTCATCCGCTTGGAGCTCATTCGCTTCCTCACCCTCTAAGTCTTCAACCACTGGCTGGTCATCACCAACCATTTCTTCATCATGTTCACTACTAGCAGAGTGTTTGGAGAGGTCTTCTCCAAAAACCATCGACAACTCCTTTTTACTTAGATTCATGGAAGGCAGAGCTTCCTCTTCAGGGTCATCCTCAGAATTTTTGAAGCAGAGATTTTTACCTTTGGCAGATTGGCCTATGAGCCTTGTTGACCTTCTCTCACCCTCCCCACTGCTAGAATCATTCAATTTTCCTTGCTCCTCCTCATCTCTAA
>VDFB02093866.1:0-19673 GCA_007258455.2 Sequoia sempervirens | reverse complement strand
TGAAGATGGCGAACTCTTATCTTATTCTTGTTGTTAACTGAAGCTATCTAAAGGGCACGCTTTAGGTCAAATTGATGAATCCAAGGCAAATTTGAAGATGGCGAACTTAAGACAAGTCTTAACTGAAGCTAAAATCGCATGATGAGTTCAACTGAAGTGTTGAAAGGGCAAACCCTAAAGCACGTCCACCTTTTGAGCTTGTTCGACCTTCAGTTAACTATTATGAGGTCCAATGAGAAGCTTAGCGCCATTTTTAATGCATGCTTGCTTTAGTACGAATTTCTATGATGAAATTCTATATATTTCAAGAGTGGCGTCCATTATTGCATCATCTTTTGCTCTGAAAGCTTGTATTTTCTTGAGCAACCAGCAAGCTTAAGGTGATTCAGGTGTCCGTTTTCAGCGTTCTTCGAAGCTACGAGCTCAGATTCTTCAGAGGAAGTCGATTCTAGACTTCATTTCCACTTTGCATGCAGGTTTTATAAAGATTTGAAGAAGAGAGTTGCAGATTTTTCAGAAGCAGACAAGCAAAACTTTCTATCTTCTGTCTTATTTCTTCTATTTCTCACCTTAGGTACTTTCTTCGCATGCCAGAGTAATTCAACACATTTTCAGAATCTGATCATCTGGGTTCTCATATTTCAGCATTTGCAACAAGACCCACTTCTTAGATTTTTTCGAGAAAATCGCCCCGTAGTCTTCATTCTGAAGCTCTGAGCCTTTTTCCGAGAATCTCTTTGCATGTGGGCTTAAATCACATTTTTTCCAAAATCCAGCTATCTGGGTTTGTTCAGAATTCCGTTTTACACAAAACCCATGTTCCAGAATTTCTTCGAAAATTTCTTCTGTCAGAAGCTATTTTTAGCCTTGTTCAGAGTTTTTCAGAAAGTTCTTCAAACATATTCGACTTTACAGTCAAAAGTCACCATTTTCAAAATGCAGTTCAATCTCATTGATTACAAGGTGAAATCAGTCCTTACACATAATTTCACCAAGACTTCAGATACGGACCTAAACCATGTTTATCCAGTGGTCAATCTGAGCACTTTAGAAGGTGTTAGCAGCAATTCGATGAGGAATCTTGAACGTTCCGGGTTGCTGGCAGCGGCATCCATTCCTGTTTCTATCTTCGATCTTGAGTTCGTATTTGCTTGCATTAAGCATTATGACTCGTCTTCACGACAGATCAGATCGGTTGATGGAAGAGTGGTTTGTAGTCTCAAGCCGAAGGACATAGAAAAATGTTTTGCTATTTCTCCTCGCTCAGATAACTTTACTGTTGATCTTGAAGCTTGCGAGAAGATATGGGATGCTGATCATCAACGTTCACAGAGAAAGGTTGCTCAGAAATGGTTGACAATTCAGAAAACTAACTTGCCTAAGAAGGTTGGTCGTGGTGAATTTAAAGGAGAAGTTGCTGTTTTGATCACCTTACTCAATCGAGTTACCAGCCAGTCAGATGCTAACACTTTCCATCCATGGATGTTCTACCTGATTACCAGAATCCTTGATGGCACAGAGCGTTTTGACTGGGCTATGTTAATTAGTGATTGCTTACATCAGCAGATTTCTAACTTTCTCAAGCATCACGAGTTTCATATGATATCTTATTTGGTCTACTTGGTGGCATTTCAAGGTAGTTTCAAACTTCTTAAAACCAATGGTACTCTCGGTGTTCAGCGTATTCATGAGTATTATCCACAGCTAGAGTTTTCTCAGTCTGAGCAGGACTTCCGAGTAGTGAATGATCACTTTGCCATGAGAACCGTGAGGGATCTTGATGATGAGATGCACATTCGTATTTCAGCCGAGGCCAAATCAGCAATGGAGACTTGGGCAGATTGGTTCATACAGTTTCCTACTTTCACATACCTCCGAGTTTATGGTTATGTTGGAGAGCCCCTGATGTTGCCAAGATATCCGTCAGACAAGATTGTCTTTATGGAGTTTCTCAGGCAAATGCAGCACGTTCACTTCTTTCTTCGTAGTCGTCATAAGGCTGCGGCAAATTTTCCATTCTCATTGGGAATTTTCACATGTGATGCAGCAACAGATGCCAGGCGTATGTCTACTGAGATAGAAAGGTTCAAATTCAAGCCTTATACTGAGAGGTGTTCTTATGATCCTCTCGGTCATTATGCAAATCGGTTAGAGCGAGGGATTGCACATACGCCAGCACTTGAAGATTTCTGGGCAAATTGTGAAGATGAATTCGAAGTTCGTCGTCGTCACTATTGTAGACTTACTGTTGGTCAGCTCTCTGATTACTTGTCAGAAGATGTTGATGGTTTGTCGGATGATGATGGAGAAGTTCTTCTCAATTCTTATGTTAAGGATCAAGTTGCTAGGCAGCCACTTCGCTCACCTGATTGGTACGCTAAGGAGAATACTTCTATTGAAGAGGTTTCCAGATCAGTCATCAAGATTAGTAAGTTGTTCTTGGAGAGCAAGCGAACGCGGAAGTCAGTTCCTGTAGCAGAGCCGCCAAAGGATTTCTCGTCATTGCCTTCTACTTCTAGAGCAAAACCCAGAGTTAAAGCCATTATCATACCTCCGGAAGGAGTTAGACTCAGTGGAAACACAGGGAAAAGAGCTACTGGTAAAAGGAAGCAGAAGCAAATTGAGAGTATTCCTGAAGTTCCAGTAGAGACAGTTATTCAGACTGAGCCTCACGTTTCACTTCCTAGTTCACCTCACGTTCCGCCTATTGATATAGATTCTGAGCCTGAGCCACAAATTCAAGCAGGATCGGAGACGACTGAAACACCACAGGTTGATACATCAGGGACAGTCTCTCCACGAATTGAAAATATTGTTCAGTCTTGTTGGCTCGAGAAGTCTTTGGGAAGACAAAGGCGTGAACCGTCATACAATCTTGATTTATCTGAGTTTGGTGAGCCCTATCAGAGGAGATCAAACAAGAAGATAAAGAAGCAAGTGCATATTGAAAAGACCCCTGAATCAGAGATTGTGATAGAAGTTGCAGTGCCTCCAGAAGGTAAAAGCTTGGACGAGGTCGAAGTGGGTGATTTTACATTCACTAAGGCAAATCTTGGCAGGACCACACGAGAGACAGATGTATCTCTTCTCAAGATTGTTACCAATAATCTTGAAGAGCGTATCACGACGGATGGAGAAGATAAGGCTTTACTCAAAACTGAAATTAGTCAACTTCGTCAATACATTTCTGATCTCGTTCATGGGAATCCAAATAGAGCACCGGTTCTTCCTCAGCACACACCTGCAGAGAAACGAAAATTGGATCAGTTGGTCAGTCATGGCAGACTTTTGGATGATTGGATTGACAGTTTAGTTGATGCTGGTAAAACTCTTCTTGCAGATTTATATCAGTTGAGGAGTGAGGCACACAAACTCCGTCAGGGTATTCAGTTGCTGGATATTGCAGTTGCAGAGAGCTTGGCAAAGGATCGCGTTCTTGTATCTCAGCTATCAGTTGCATGCGATGCTTTGGAGGAGATCGAAGATCAAGAGAAAGTCTTCACTTGGAAAGAGCAGCACCTTCTCAGAACAGAAATATGTGAGAAAATCTCTTCCAAGTTATTTTCACTGAAGGATGACGTAGTTGGAGTGCTTGCACTTGTCAGTGGCTTCGTTGTTCAGATCCCGTGTCATTATCTTCTCGAAGATGGCACGCATGTTGAGTTGGAAAAAGTTCAAGCGGAATTCGAGAAGCTGATTTTTGACAGCCTTGAAGGTGAACCTAGGGCGCCAAAATTAGAAAATGTTTCAGTGATTGCAGCCAGGTTGAGAAAGGCGACTGAAGAATGCAAAGATGGTGTGCACACAATTACTGAAAGTGGCAGAGAACTAAAGAAGCAGACTGTTATTTTTAGCAGCATCAAAGTGCCAGATGACAGGGAGATCGATGAGTTCTTGGTCGAAGTGTTAGCCCGAGTTGACATGGAGTGATCTGTCAGTTAGAACGTGCAGTTAATTTCTAGGGTTGAGTCCTGAGCAGCAGTTAACTTGACTTCCAGTCTTCAGTTCACTTGCTGACTTAACACATGCTTATCTCATCCTCGGCGTTATCAACACAGGAGTTAGGGTTAGGGTTTCCAGTTAACTGAAGGTAGTGGCCAGTTAACTTTGCTTTAAATAAGGACGTGCATGCTTGCACATTGTCCAATTAGGTTATTTGTACCAGTTAAACTGAGGGTAGTTGCCCAGTTAACTGTATAGTTTACTTCATTAGGGTTAGGGCGCATGACTTGCATGCATTGCAAGAACTGTAGTGAACTCAAGGTGATTTTAGGGTTACCTACACCTTGATGTATATAAATAAGAGCTTTTGCTCATTTGTAAATAACTTTTGCTTGAGAGAGAAATATATGCTGCGCCTACCTTGCCCTCAATATTGCTCTTTATGGTATTTGTTCATGTGTCTTCATTATTGCAATTGATTGTTATGCCACATAGGGTTTCGAAAGATTGTAATGCTGGATTCTTCCATAGTTTAGAGAAATCTGTTTTGTGAATCTTTTATTGTTATGATCGAACGTTATGCCACACAGGGTTTCGTAAGATTGTCATGATAAAACCGTTTTGTGAAGTGTTTACTATGCTGATCGAGTGTTATGCCACACAGGGTTTCATAAAGTTTTCATGGTGAATCTTCTCTTAGATTAGGAAAATCTGTTTTGTGAATCTTTTGTCATTACGATTGAGTGTTATGCCACATAGGGTTTCACAAAGATTTTAATGATAAAAGCTGTTTGTGAGTCTTTACTATGCTGATTGAGTGTTATGCCACATAGGGTTTCATAAGATTATCATAGCAAATTCTCAAATCTGTTTTGTGCTTAATAAACTTGTTCAGATTGAGATGATAGTTGCGCCACCTTGCCTTCAAGTAGAGAATCTGAATGCGTTTATCGTCTGATAGTCATAACCTTGCTCCGTTTCCTCTTGCTCTGTTTTCCTGAGGAGATTGGATAGATGTAAGTTGTAGTTTAGTTGATTTGCGAAACCAGAGAAAACTCAGCTGCAACGTGTAAGTTCTTTCAAGAAAGCCTTGTGCCTCTAGCAGCTGAAACAAAAAGACAGGACATAGTTTTAGCTTATTTTCCTTTGCAAATACATTTGTCAAAGCACAACGAGGGAGCTTCCCCTCCATAATTTGAAGAGCACTCATTACGTAGTGTACATAGGCTGTTCATAACAACTTCTACTCCAGAGGTGTTAGTTGTTACGCCAACACATTGAAAGGTGTAAATTAAATGCTAACATGTTAACTCACCATCCAACCATATAGCATCATCAAAGAAGCAGCTTTAGCCAACCCACAAACTAATTTGCAGATTTGACCACATATCAAAAATTTGCATTTTCGATTCTCATAACAAAAATTATGAGAATGAAATATCAATATTGAAGTTCTACTCAACCAACTTTTGGAGGATAAGCACCCAAAGGACGCTCAAACAACACCAAAGATCCTTTAGACACTTTACCTTTAGTTCAAGGAACTCAACGAATAGGTTAAGATTGAGAATTTTTAAGGACACTAGACCAAGATGGTTAAATTTGAGTGAACAGATTAGATGCACAGAAAATAATTCAAAATCAGACAACTAACACAGCATATACCCTGGGAAAACCCTCCTCTTGAGGGAGAAAAACCCAGCAACAAAGATCTCTCTTATATATATAAACAATGACAACAGATCACTTTACAATTAGATCTAACTCAAGATCAATATTCAGCAACATAACAATGAAGTGTGTTAGCAGCTAGCAACATAGCTCACTGTTGTTGATGCGAAACAGTTATTTGACTTATCCTCGACCCCAGGTCGGGAGAACAGGAACCCTGCCCGCAATACACTTGAGGTCTCAAGGAGATCCGTTACCAAGAAACCGCCTACGTACCCACATCCAATGTGGTTCAAAGCTTGCGTAGTTCTGAAGCAGCTCGCCTTGTCTCGGCTCGCCTTTATGCTCGGAATGTCTTCCCCAAGACTTCGTCACTGCACTATGTTCGCTCTGTATTGAGGTACTCTGAGAGATGTTCGCCCTTCACTGTGTGATATATTCGCACTTAATCATTCACACTTGATGATACATCTGCACTTGATGATATTCGCCCTTGAAAGGATGAATCGAACTTGCATCAGTAACCGGTCTGATATGGACGAACAAACTGAATATATATATAGGAACCAAGTCCTTTCATGTCGGCCTCTCAAGACTCCAAGACGTCGGCTCAACTCTTCTTCAATCAATGTCGGCCTTAGTCAAAATAACTTGTATGATTTTATTTGCTTGAGGCTCATTTAACATGTATTGGCCTGAATGAATATGTTTCCCTCTTCACAATAGGTCGGCCACCTTAATGATAAATCAAGAATGTCCTTTAATGATAGTCGGCCTCAATTAAATATGTTCTAATAAAAGATCAACTCGATTTCTTTTATGTCGGCCATGAGATGAGTATAATACAAGACAATGAATGTAAATTGAATAGCCAACGGCTATCTTCAATTTATGTCTTACAAGAAAATGCTGAGCTGGAAGGAGCTACCGAAGCTGCTAATACATTAACACTCCCTCTCAGCTAGGGAGAGAACTTCCAGCTGCACAAATATGAAACATCTCAATATGATATCCATCACCCATCATTGCCTGCAATCAGAAATAAAGAGAGAAGTATCACCTCAATGTGATAACGAACATCATGGCTACATCCATGTGTGAAATGGTATATCACCTCATTGTGGTATTGACCATCATGGCTATACCCACGTATAGAGAGGAGCTTATCACCTCATCGTGAAAGCATATCACCTCAATGTGATATCAACCATCATGGCTATACCCACGTATAGAGAGGAGCTTATCACCTCATCGTGAAAGCATATCACCTCAATGTGATATCAACCATCATGGCTACACCCATGTGTGGTATGCATAAGTGTTCATCACTTGCGTGATGTTGTCACCTCATCGTGACTTTCACCATGGCTCTTCCAGAGGGTGAATTACAAGATCATCACGGACTCTCTCACGTGATGTTGTCATGGAGTCACACACATGACATCCACCATGACTCAGCTCAGAGGGTGGAAACAAGGGCTTTCACCTCAAATTCTTCCGTCACAGAAGAAAGTGCAATAGTAAGTGCAAGTGTTCATCACTTGCGTGATGTTGTCACCTCATCGTGACTTTCACCATGGCTCTCCCAGAGGGTGAAACACAAGTACAACATATGTCATGGAGTCGCACACATGACATCCACCATGACTCACCGTCAGAGGGTGGAAACAAGGGCTTTCACCTCAAATTCTTCCGTCACGTAAGAAAATGCATTAACAAGGATTTCACTCAACTTCTCTCACAGAGAAGAACTCATTAAGCAAGGCTCACTAATGCCGGTGAGTCTTTCCCGCTAGGTTGATTTTCCACCATACCAAGCTTATCTCAAGTATACAAACTTTATCCCGGCGAGAGGCTTGGTGAGAATATTCGCCATCCTGCCTAATGTACCTCAACCTGTACATTTCCGCAGTACCATATCTCTGATATAGTGGTACTTGATCTCAACATGCTTGGATCTGTCATGAAGCACAAGATACACAACTCGATTATCACAATGAATAATAGTAGGCTCCATTGATTGTCAAACAATCCTCGAGCTTATGAAGCCACACCGCTCCTGAGTTGCCATGCAAGCTGCAATGAACTCGCCTCTGTACTCACCCCATCAAGATCGCCTCGCTACAAGTTATAGCAGACCCAACTCAAGAATATCTCAATCCATATCCAACTGTGCCACGCAAGTATCTCAGGATATGCTTAGCTGCAACAAGATTACCATCTTCTTCAGGCTCAGTAAGCTCCTTCTGAATCTTCAAGCACTTGCATCAACCTTCTGACCTCTTCGCCCAAGATTGCCTGCAACACTTTGACTTAGATAAATGTTTTCCAGCGCACATCTTTGGTACTGTAGAGAATTCAGGATAGTCCTCCTTGACCTCATTCCAGGTCTCACTATTCTGAATAGGTTTGCGAAGCTACCAATGACAAATCCGGATGACAATCTTGAGCAATTCTGATCTCAGCAGCTATGCAATACAGTAATCTTCACTTCTTTTCAGTGAGTTACAAAACTCCCTCTTGATCCCTGCTTCAGGGATTGCAAAGAAGACTTCTGGAAGTGAACTCCCTCTAGCCACCAGCTCAGTCTCATGGCTGCAAATTGTGACTTTATGCTTGATCATTCCTTTGGCATGACTTCCTCGTAAGATGCCTCAATCTTTTCATCGCTTAAGCAATCTCTCATTACTTTCCAGCTTCTAGCTGTTCACAAAGTATTTAGGGAGAGATTACTAACAGTTTATGATTATCCAAAGAAATATCAAGACTAGAATCATACAAGTTTTACTATCTCAGGTTATAGCATGAACACATGCGAATTTATGCATAATGTTAGAACATGAATAAGTAAATCATTTTGAAAGAGAAATATATCAAAAGATCAACCTAAAGGGAAAAGGACTTATCTTTATATAATTTTGATATAACTCTTTCATTCATCTTTTACTCCTCTCTAGAGTGCCAAACTCAGCACAGCAGAAACAATCTGCACAACTGCAGATTTCTTGAATGCATTATGCAGTTAGCATGTAGAACCAACTCTCTCCTAGGGTTCTATCACATAGCATGCATTGGAGAATGATATCGATGTGATCAACCTATCACAACGAAAATGCAGTTCTCTTCCTTTTTACTCAAGGATCTACATGATTAGCATGAATCAACTCACAATAGATAATTTGAAATCTTCAAAGGATCTTTATGCTAGAGATCACAACTCAAGAGAAATCACTAACTCTCTTTCCTAAGATCCGACTAAATGAAGTAACTGAAATTCAAACTAGAAAGGTGATTTCAACAAAATAAAGAATACTTATCTTCTTTAATATTCTGATGAATGCAATGATTGAACACAGTATGCTGTTCTTATACTCAGATCAATCCACAGCTTTCATGACTCGAACACAGACCCATGGCAAGATTAAATTTGAACAAGGCCTATGACTGCTCAAATTTACAATGCACTCCGTTTCCAACTGCAATCCACTAGGTTATGCAACATGCTTACTAGCAACACCCAAAGTGTTAGAGATAGATAGGATCATCACTCGAAAGACTTTGTCAGATCAGCACAACTTAGCAAACTGAGTTTCACATAAAAAATATAAATAACAACAAAACAAACACTTATCTCTTGAGATTAGAATCTCCTTGAGTGTAGTGCTGAAACTGGAATACAGAAAACAACTGGACATGATGCTCGTCAAATCCCCAGCCTAATATCAAACATATGATCTGAAAAATAGCACTCATGCAGCAACAGAAATGTCAGAGAGGCAAATGGCACGCCAAGCTTTGTTTTGAGTCTTTACCAATATCGACAGTTGCCTTAAAAAAAAGAAAAAATTCAATCCCCGATTCCTTTGAGTCCCATACATGCACTCTCCAAAGTCTATCCTATTTCAATGATACTCGCTTCTGAAGAGTATAATACACAGATATCTAATTAAGAGTGAGTTTCTGACAGTATATAAGCGCCCAGAAAAACATATAGTACCGCTAGCTCACATAGGCATGACTGTGGCAATAATATATGCTACAGGAAGACATAGATATGTTGTTCCTGAAGACCAGATAGCTTCTTCCCACAGCGCTAGCAAAATCAGATGGCTTCTTCCCTGAAGATCTGGAGCAGATTGCAAGTAGTTTCCATCTCTGGTGAACAAATCATGCAACTAATCTGATCACAATCCTCAAACCCGCTCTGATACCATGTTAAATTTGAGTGAACAGATTAGATGCACAGAAAATAATTCAAAATTAGACAACTAACACAGTATATACCCTGGGAAAACCCTCCTCTTGAGGGAGAAAAACCCAGCAACAAAGATCTCTCTTATATATATAAACAATGACAACAGATCACTTTACAATTAGGTCTAACTCAAGATCAATATTCAGCACCATAACAATGAAGTGTGTTAGCAGCTAGCAACATAGCTCACTGTTGTTGATGCGAAACAGTTATTTGACTCATCCTCGACCCCAGGTCGAGAGAACAGGAACCCTGCCCGCAATACACTTGAGGTCTCAAGGAGATCCGTTACCAAGAAACCGCCTACGTACCCACATCCAATGTGGTTCAAAGCTTGCGTAGTTCTGAAGCAGCTCACCTTGTCTCGGCTCGCCTTTATGCTCGGAATGTCTTCCCCAAGACTTCGTCACTGCACTATGTTCGCTCTGTATTGAGGTACTCTGAGAGATGTTCGCCCTTCACTGTGTGATATATTCGCACTTAATCATTCACACTTGATGATACATCTGCACTTGATGATATTCGCCCTTGAAAGGATGAATCGAACTTGCATCAGTAACCGGTCTGAAATGGACGAACAAACTGAATATATATATAGGAACCAAGTCTTTTCATGTCGGCCTCTCAAGACTCCAAGACGTCCGCTCAACTCTTCTTCAATCAATGTCGACCTTAGTCAAAATAACTTGTATGATTTTATTTGCTTGAGCTCATTTAACATGTATTGGCCTGAATGAATATGTTTCCCTCTTCACAATAGGTCGGCCACCTTAATGATAAATCAAGAATGTTCTTTAATGATAGTCGGCCTCAATTAAATATGTTCTAATAAAAGATCAACTCGATTTCTTTTATGTCGGCCATGAGATGAGTATAATACAAGACAATGAATGTAAATTGAATAGCCAACGGCTATCTTCAATTTATGTCTTACAAGAAAATGCTGAGCTGGAAGGAGCTACCGAAGCTGCTAATACATTAACAGATGAGAGGACTTTTAGATACTTAATCAACTTTGATTGATGTCCTTTTTCAAAAATTTACTCTTTCTTATAGCTTTCCAAGGTGACATCACATAGTAAATACCAAAGTTGATCAGTTGGCCAGTAATCCAATGTAAATTGATAGAAGTTTTATTCATTGGATCATTGTTGTTACACCTCATTGTGTGATTACCAATTACTGCTACTTTTTATGAGTTAAAATGTTAATAGATGCATATGTTTTTGTATATATTTCAATGGAAATGAGATAAATGAATGTGCAATGTAATGTGAATGCTTTAAATGCTCTGATGATGAAAATGATATATGATGTATATGAATTTTATGTTATTGGCTAACTTCTTTTGTGATACACTAAGTTGGATGCAGGAAAGAATCGAGCCCTCCAGTAAGAGAGGGGGAGTATCACCCAGGAGAGGAGTTTGGTATAGTAACCACTAATGTACCTACTTGAGCTATCACACATCACAGCCTAGTTTAGTCAAATTAAGTCAAGTCAATCCAGGATTCGGTAAGTAAACCCTTGGTTATAGTTTTGGGGATGAATGGAATGTTTGTGCAATTGTCTTTGATTTCCTTTGGTTGTTTCTTCGGTTTGTAATAAAGTGATTAAATTTCTGCAATGGGTATATGTTCTACTTCGTGTATTTTATATATATATATTAGTTGAAACTTGATACGTATATACATTAAATGTATATATGTATATATGTGATAACTCATGTTTATGAGCATATACGCGTGTGCACATACGTAGGTAGAAATACTTGCATAACCTCATACGTGGATACATCATATACATGGGAAATCGATTGGACATACATATATATATATACACTCTGTATATAATATACTTATCAATGAATATATATATGTGTTTATTATAAGATGTTAAAATAATGATATATATGTATATATGTACGTATTTAATGATATATACATACATACATATTAATATACGTATATATATTTATATATATATGATTGGCTGTTGAATGATTTTAATATATATATATAATGAATGATATGAAAAGATATCAACGCACATGTAATGCAAGTTTAAACTAAACACTACGCATATATCATGCAAATAAAGCAAACAATGTTTTAACCAAATGGTACGCATATGATATACGATGCTGTGAGCATAGTCTAAGCCGTGTATAATGCATAAGCCATGAGCTTATATTCAAACTTAAGTGAGCGCATAAAATGCAACACAATAATAAAGTAATAACCATGTATTTGCTGGCATATAAAGCTGAGTAACATACCATGTATAAATAGCAGTTAGAAGAAGTTAAAAGAGTCAAACTGCCATAAGTTGGCAGAAAGCAAAGAGAGTTTCTTTTGTATTACACTGGCAGCCTCCATTCTAGGCACCATGAGCAGAAACCTGGCCTAAAAGAGCCACGCTGAGTAGTAGAAAGCTATAGCAGATGTTTTGACTTAGTAAAACTACCCTGAGCTGGCTGAAAAGAGGCGACTCAGCAATGTATTAGAAACTGATTTTACTTAGGCTGTATATGTGTTAAAATTTTGATTCTCTTATCTGCCATATTTCACCCAATTTTGCTTAGTCGACTTGTTTAGAGGTGGAGTTGGTTTTGGATTAGTGTTTTCAGTTTTAGAGGTGGCAATAGGATGAATAAGGTGGCAAATGTGGGAGCTAAACTGTAGCATTAAGTTTCTCAAAACTTCTTATAAATAGTGGGCAGCCTCTTAGTTCTTGGTATTCATTTGGAATTCATCTGTTTCCATTGTTATTATTCTGCTGTAGTTTTTTTTGTGCAAAGCAGTGTTGAGTGCAAGTTGTGAGAATTGAGAGAGATTTCTTTGAGTGTTTTGTGAGCTATTTGTTTGTGATTTTTTGAGTGTTGGGAAAGAGGTTAGATTTGGAGATAAGTTGAAAGTAGAAAGAGCAACAAGCGGAGTCTTTGGGATTAAGCTTTGAGGGCAATTGCTTCATTGGAAGCTAAATTTCCAAGCATGCTAGTCCTTTTTATTCATTACTCTCTTCTATTGAATGTCATGTTTACTTATGTTTGCAAGTGCTTAAGGAATTGATATTATATAGAGCTTGCTTGTATGCTGATTGGAGAAATCTTATTAGTTTAAATATGGATATATCTATTATGTTAGAAGCATGTGATTGTATGTGTGAAGCAAAGATAACTAGAGGGTATTATTTTAATATCTAGGATATCATAAGCCAAATGTATTGCATGAATTGTAATGTTGGCAAATGGTATGATATAGAAGTGTTATGCTGAGATTGTCAATTTATGATGTTATGTAAACTTATTTATGTAATGAGGTTTGTTCCTGGGAATAGGATAAAGCAAGGTTGGGAATAACCTAGTTGGTCAGTTAGATCACTTGAATGTATATTACTTTTTGGGATGGAATCATGTTATGATGTATGTGGAATAATCTCATCAAGAGATATTATGGTCATGTTATTTTCCAAATCGAGCAAGGGGGTGGGTGAACATACGACTACCACTTCATAGAAAGTGAGACTCCACTTCTTAGAAAGTGAATATTTGGCCAAAGTAAGTGTAAGTTGCCATTGCGTACACGTGTCGGTTCACTATGAACCAGTATTGCATAACTAGTAAGGAGTGTCATGCATGTAGGCGGGTATCCACTGTATTCTAGCACTAGTTATGTAGGACACAACACCATGCTCAGGTAGGCTATATTATGAGGGTTACCAGACCAATCTCTTTGTTGAAGGGAGGGCCATCTTACGAGTTAGGTAGACATGCGGGAGACCGCAATAAGTCCATGGTTGGAGGAAAAGCACTTAGGTGATACTCTCCCTCATGCAGTCGGTGGCCGAGATTTGAGGATGTATGCTCCAGCAAGAGGCATCTAGACCATTTGTAATTTGTTTCATTGAACTTTTGAAAGCTATGTATGTAGTCATGATCTTGTATCTTTATGGAAAATGTATTTGAAAAAAAATGAAATCCTTACTTGGGATTATGTAATGTTACATTGTTTACGCAATGAAATTTGAAAAGGGTTTATTTCGAATATACATCTTTGTTATTGAATTGGAAAAATTTTATTACTATGTGTTGGTAAACTTAAAATTTTCACATGTGGGTTAAAACTTAGGTGAAAACAATAGGTAAAACATTGGGCTTGTTACAATTGTAACCTAAGGCCCACTTTAGCCCCTAGCTGGGTGGTTAGACTAATCATCATAAGAATAAAGGTAAGGGTAAATTTTTAGGTGACCACCAAGTGAGACACCAATTTGATGTATGAGAACAAGCCCACAACAAGATTGTTTTTCCATTTACCTTATATATAGTTTACATGATGTGCATACCCAACCCCAAGTCGGATTCAAACATATGCCTCCTCTATGGAGCTCACAGAACTTCACTATTAAATCATAATCAAAGATTTTTCATTGTATTATCAGGCCACAATTCCATAGAAATATCACTAGACATTATCTCCTTTGAATGTCTCTCAGACCTGCTTTGGAAAATAACTGCTTTCTAGCATACTAATTGCCAGACAATCTGATTGGAAGCCATGGCTCAATACATATAACACACCCAAGAAAATCCTTTTTTCCATGTCAGTAGTTTGAACTCTTAACACTACTAGTTTACTTGCTCAAGTATCATTGTAATAACCCAAACCATTACAAGGGTGAGGTCATTAAGTGACATAATATATAAATAGGATGAAGGGGCATACATAGAAGAAAAATATTTCTATAAATATTTTCAGATTTGAGTAATATTGGTTTAAAGCAGAAATTTTCTCGAATTCTCTAACGTATTGCAAATACATTAATGTGGCAGACACGTCTACACTTATTACTTGCAAGTTCCCATTGAGCCATTTTAGGCTGAAATCAGCTTAACGTGGTTTTTGGTTTGATTGTTCGTTAATTTGTTTTATTGCAGTTCTTCCTCTTATACCTTGAATTGGAACACTATTCGTACTGATTGCAGGTTTTTCATCTGCAAATCCTCGGATGAAATTATTAGCACTGTTATCAGATCAGGTCAGACCTGATGCAAATCCAGCTGGATCAAAAAAAATTGACTGGCAGGATTTGTCTGATTCAATCCGTATTTTTCAATTCCTATAGAAATTTTTCCATTTTTTTATTCTAGATTTCCAAATTTGTTTGCCTCACAAACCATATCGAATTTTTGAACCTGGTAACTATGATTATTAGATATACTTTCTTACCCGGTTGCTCATAGATTCTGAATGCAAGGTTAGGCAAGGATCACAGCAGCAGTCATTGATTCTCAGCAAAGGAGAAAGCTTTATTGCATATTAGAAGGCTAATGTCAGATCTTTACCAGAAATTGGCCTCCATCCATCATCATTTCAGAAGAGACTGGAGCAGATTAGGCATGGGATGAGTGTTGTGCTTTAAAGATTTATATAAACAGACTTCTTTACCAAGGCAATATCAAGAAGAATTATTCTGATCATAGGCAGAAGGGATTGACCACAAGATGAGTTCACAGAAAATACTACAAGTCATGGTGGAAGAGCACAATTGCATCTTCCTTCCCCATGAAGGTCTCCTTGAAATGAAGCTATGATTTACAAAAGCCAATATTTCTCAAGAAATAGTAGAAGAAACAACCAAGCAAATTGTCAAATTAGGTAAAATTGTAGTTATGCCCATCTTTCAGGGGGTGAGGGAAATAGTAGAGTTATTTTCATTTCAAGACAAGATAACTTGAGATCTAAATGACACTGAAGTAGCCTTGCATGGTAATTTAATAATTTATGTCTTCAAACTTAATCCTTGTTTGTCATCTCTATGAACAAATATTCAATTTTTTTTATTTTGATCAGGTAAGGTTCGGAGCTCAAACATGAGGTTATACCGTTATTAATAAATGAGTTCATTGGTTCAAAGCTGTGAAAAACTTAGACAAGGTGCACACACTGGTCACCAGAGGCCATCTGGTCTCTGGGAGCCAGAGGTTACCCCTAATTGCAAGGAAGAATCACCCGAACCCTATCCACACCCAAAAAAGGGTTTACCCCAAGGAATGCGACAATTGCCAAGTTTGGGAATCACAACTTGTAAAGATAACAAACCATAAGTAAACAATGCTTCTCATAATCAATTATAGCCACTAATATCCAATGGGTTGTGGTGTGATGGTAATGGTGAATGAATATTCACAGGAACACAAGCCAGATTCAAATGCAACGACAAGACTGGCCTATAACTGATGCAATGAAAATGGAGCAATTTTGAAGATTACCCTTGTTTAACGGAAACATTCAAGAGTAACCCATTAACAATCTTAAGAGTATGGCCCAGGCTTACTCCGCAAAGCATTCGAGGCCTAATTATAACCTCGCCCTTGGCCAACATTTATCAAGCAAAATGATTTTAAAAAACAAGGCAATTAACCCAGTTCCAACCAACATTATCAGTCAAAAACATAAAAAAATAAAGCAATTATCCCAGTTCACCCAACTTTTAAAATAAATACAACGGCTCCTTAAAATTGTACGCAAATTTTATGTAATTTCAATATAAAATAACCAATTCAGTATTCAGTCAAGAGATATAGTGAAACCCACATCGAGACGAAGATCATTGGGCAGCTGAGCCAAATAGTTTGGAGGAAGCACCAGACTATCCTGCAATGCTAACGTGAAGAATATCAAAAACTCATCCATTGTATACACATGTTCTGTGAATGTGTATTTATTTATTATGTACTGTACTTACAGCAAGGTCTTGTAATCTCCGTCTAATTGTAAGGTCGTTTGGTTCATTCTCATTCAGTTCAGTTAAGGCATTGTTTATTTGGGCCTGCAATAAAATGGAGCTGTGCTTCTTGATTCGATGTGGCCTACCATCAGGCCTCCCATGAGCTGCTACATTTTTTTCAAGCGAAGGGTATAGGTGTGTATGTGTATGAGTTGGGAGGTAAACAGAGTAAGCACGAATATATTTGTATTGAATGCCACTGCACTGAGAATTGACTATAATTTTGCAAGGAAATTTGGGAATGTTCAAGAGCAAGGTATTCATGGTAACCAGTAGTCATACCAATTTTTTACGCACTACATGGCCTATATCATCCATTGTCCAGATCATCCATTATCCAGAAGTTGGATAAGAGCAACCAATTCAAAATAAATATTGATTGATTCGAGTTTGGAATATTATGAAAATAAAATTTGTTAATCCTATAAATACCTATTAGGAATAACACAACCTTTTGTTAAGTTGTTTTTTAATATCTTTTTATAAAGTTTTTAAAATTAACAAAATATAACAAGTGCCACATAGTGGCCATACTTGCCTATTGTAATTAGAGGTTTGTAGAGTTGAAATAAAATATATGTAAGTTTAAATAGGGTGAATAAAATTAAATGTTTTTTTTTTTTGGTTAATAATTATATTTTAGTTTTGACTTTTATTTTTTTAGTTTTTTTGGTTTAGTAGTGAGTTGTTTTTATTTGTTTTGGTTGTTTAATAGCAATCAAAAACTAATTGATTATCATTATAAATGTTGTTATAATATGATATAACATTACTAAAAATCAATTATATATTAAAATTTTAAATATTATAAATATATTTTAAATATCAAACAAAATAAAATAAATAGACAATAGTGAAAAAATGATTTTATAAATATAAAATTTATGTAATAATTATCTTAATATGTATAATATAATATAAATTATTTATATTAAAAATAATATTTATTGATTATATAATATAAATCTAACCAAGAATTTTTAAAATTATTTTATATTAAATAAAATATAAATAAAATGATATAATTATAAGAAAGAATAAAACAATCATTTTTAAATAAAAGGGGTAAAAACTTTATTGAAAATTAGAACAAAACATTACATAATAGCAAAGGGCCAAAGCCCCAAGAGCCAACAACAACCACCAGAAAAGTCAGGGACAAAATCACCCTTCCCTAATACCACTCCCATCCTCAGCAAGAATCCTCTCCAAGTCCTGACATAACTCATGGGAAACCTACTCCCATCCATTGATCTTCCCACCACCTATATTTTCTGACGCCCATAAGGCGTAGAGGATAGCCAAGCCTTCCATCCTGTTGACAGTCTGTATCCCTTCATTAGCAAAAAAAAGAAAAACCACTGATCCTGAAGAATCCCTACCAACCCCACCAATCCCAGCAGGTCCAAGATTTCCCCTAGAAGAGCCATCCATATTAATCTTCAAAAAGCCAGCCAGAGGGGGCAACCAACACCCCACCCTTTGAACTTTTTGCTTCGCACGCCTTCCTCTCCTAACACAAGCAGATGTCGAAGATAGCCCCTGAATACCCAACCGATCAACCATCTCAGCATCTCCTTTCTCCAACGGCAGCACAATCTCGCCTTTAGCTTCAACCGTCTCCTGGATCATTCCCACAATTCTAAACCAAACCTGTTGAATCCCCAAGTTTTCACTTCAAAAGATTCTCCAATTCCTTTCCAACCAAACTTGACAAAGCAGAAGGATGTGACCAACATACCAAACACCCTGCAAGAAAGAGGTCGAGGAGGGGGGCCTCCCCAGACTATCCCAAAAATCTACCAGGGAGGAGGCATGAATGCAGGGGATTTTCCAAACACCCCACCAAAAATTCCAGAGTTGTAAAGTGAAGGAGCAACGGAAGAATAGGTGGGGAGAGTCCTCCTCCCCACACCTGCAGAGAACACACCTAGATGGGCTCGAAAAACCTCTCTTTCGGATATTATCCCAAGTCAAACACCTATTCCAAGCCAAATTCCAAATAAAGCAATTACACTTTGGCCAAGAAAACTTATTCCAAACTTTCTTCCATCAATGAACCTCCACCCCCTCAACCTGCTGGGAAAGCAACTCTTAATACCTAGAAGAAACAATGTAAGCACCCTTGGGATTAGGGAGCCAAGCCAACACATCCTCATCCATGAGGGAGCTACAACTTCGACAAGAAAGAATGTAATGAAGCTCAGCGCACTCCTCCTCCATACCAGCAATAGGCCATTCCTCATAATTCTTCCATCTCGCCTCCACCAACTGCCCCTGAAAAGAAAGAGACTTAAAGTCGTGCACCCGTGACCAACCAACCTCACAGAACCTCTGGCACAAAGTCAGCAAATGAGGATACTGAGAAACAATGGGAGGGTGACCATCCCAAGAGTCATGCCAAAAATGGGCCTTCAACCCACTCTTGCAAATCCAGAATAAACCATCCTTAACAAGTGCAACCCCTTTCTTGAGAGTATTCCAAATCACAGATCCCTTCCTCGTCAGACTGTAACGAGGGATATCACTCTAAGGAATCCCAGGAAAGTACTTCTGAGTTAGAATCATGGCCCACACCCGATCTTGTTCCACACACCAACGCCAATACAATTTAGCAGCCAAAGTCATACCAGACAGCAACGACTACCTTAACCCAAGACCACCAAACTATTTTGGGCTACATACAACATCCCATCTAACAAGGCTTCACTTGGAAGACAATAAACTACCAACCCATAAGAATTGTCTTGCTAAGAAATCAAGATCCCTAACAAAACCCATCTGCACCACCTGAATCATACACCTATAAAGAGGGAGAACCTAAACCACAGATTTGAGTAGCTAAACCTGACCTGCAAAAGATAGCCAGTGAAGGGTCCAATGAGTGACTTTGACATGAAATTTATCTAGAATAACTTGCCAAGAATCCCTAGACTGCCTACCAACCAAAATAGGAATCCCAAGGTAGGTCAGCGGGAGAGCCCTAATCTCAAATCTAAGAATATTAGCAATT
>VDFB02093865.1:0-13547 GCA_007258455.2 Sequoia sempervirens | reverse complement strand
TAGGTCATGCATCATTTAGTCATAGGTTAGATTTTAATAAATTATTTAATAAATAGGGTAATGTCCCCTTCCATGTTTGTAGGCATAAGATTCCTTCTAGAAGATGAGTTGTCCTTCTAGAACTTATCTCAACATTTAATAATTTCCTAGATAGGGTTCACATGTTGTTAGATCAAGACACATTGCAACATCTCATGCATCTTAGGTTTTCTCTTTTTCCTATATAATCAGGCATATTGTTCATTTGTAACATATCAATCAATCATATCATATCAATATAGAATCTCCATTGTGCATGCCTAGTTGCAACACTTTCTTTGTGGTTGATCATCTTTCCTGGAAAAGGTCCTCCATTGAAGACTATAGCTTCAGGGAACCTATGCATCCATAATCTCAATAGAATATTCCATCAGTGACACATAAGGTGATCATTTTCTAAACGTTAATTTTAAGCATGAGATTGGAAAATATTCCAACAGGTCAAGCATATTCCCTTCTGATGGGTGGTAGCACATCAAATTTAATCCCATATTTTGTTAACAACATCATCACATCAGCGATGACATCAATGTGCTAATAAAAATTCCCCCCTTACAGTTGGAGTTTTCATTTTTGTAGTTCAACTTTTGAGGCCCATATATTGCTCATTTTAACTCCTTTTTCTAAGCAATTTTTCTTCATTTTTGCTCATTTTTTGTGTACTTCATAGCTATGTGGTTATTTTTTCTTTTGGTGGATAGATTTTCCATAATTTTTAGTTTTTCAACACTTTACCTATCCAATCCTCATTTCTGCAACTTCCAAGGCTCTGTACAGGCACATATGAACTCCTTTGCAAGTGCCATTTTTTCTTAAAGTGCATGATTTTTCATCTACTTCTTCAATCTACAATCAGTTTGAAGCGATCTTGAGTGTATTTTGTACTTTTAGCATATGGTATTTTTTGGCCTATTTGGCACTTATATTGCATAGATCTTAATTTAGGTCTTTGCTTCATTGTTCTAGTATGTTCTCAGCCTATTTGTGGCAAGTTGTAAATTAGAAATCATAAGTACTTAGCCAATTTGCAAGTGGCCTATTGTACACACACTAAATTATAAAGTTGCATCATCATCTTTTTTTTGGGTGGGGGGCAGTGCTTTGATTGACTAAATTTGGGGGGTTGTCTCTTGTGTGATTGTTCCTATTTTCTCTCTTGTTCTCTTGCATTCCATCATGGGTTCATCTAAAGTTCCACTCTTAACTACATATAATTATGCTATATGGAAAGTATTTGCATGGATTAAACTAATGGAAAAAGGTTTAATTTACTATATTGATGGAACCATAACTGCACCTGTAGATCCTAAGGCAGATCCAACTACATATATGTATTGACTCGCTAAAACTTCTATGGCATTGGGTACACTTAGAAAGTTCATTTCAGATGATCTCATTTTCCATGTTGATAAATGTACTACAACCAAGGAAGCTTGGGATAATCTTGCTACTTTGTATGGCAAGGTTGATAAGGTTAAGGGATACAAGCTTGAAAATGATCTCCAAAGCCTTGATCCCAAGAATTTTGACACCATTCAGGATTATGTCACTAAGGAAAATCAGCTAAGAGCACAACTAAAGGATTGTGGTATTGAGAAAGAGGATGATCAATTTTTCTTCAACTTGTTGGACAAGTTTACAGCCGAGTATGCAACCTTTATTTCAATTTTTCAGACTCAATGATTGACAATTAGCAACTTCACATCACCATCTTTTGAGGCTCTCACAGATCTTTTGATTCTTGAGCAAAATAAGTTGATGAAAATGGGAATTCTCAAGTCTTCAACTTCAAAAGCATTGGTGGTCAATCACGGAAACAACAAGCAAGGCAAATGGAAAGGCCAAAATCAATCTTTACCAAAGCCACAAGTGTAGAACAAACAATCCTCTCCTCCACAACAATGCTCATCATCATCTTCTTCAAAGAAGAAAAACTCAACCAAGAAGGAGAAACCAACTTGTGCATATTGTAAAAAGGTTGGACATGATGAGCATTGTTGTCATGCCAAGAAAATTGATGAGTTGACCAACATCATCAAGAAGAACAACATCAATTTTCCTAACGCCTATAAGAAGGAATCATCTCTTTCCACTTCTACTTCATCCCAGACTAAGGGAAATGGGAAAGCTTTCATGGCAACAACAGGTTCATCACAACAGTGGATTCTTGATTCAAAAGCTACTCAACAAATGTGTTCTTCAAAGGGGTAATTTTTCTCCTTGGAGTCCTCTCCAATGCCTCACATCTTCATTGGTGATAATACACAAGTGGAAGTTGAGCAGAAAGGTGCAATTGAGATGGGTGATGGGACATTTTAGGATGTGCTCTATGTTCCAAACTTGAGCACCAATCTTCTCTCCATCTACCAAATAACACATCATGGAGATGGTAAGAAAGTTGAATTCACTCCAGACGCAACTAGGGTAAAGGAACTTGCAAATGATGCTTTGGTTGCAATGGGTCAAGCTAATCACAATGCAAGACTTTTTTGGAAACACAAGGGCAGACAATTGAGAGGGGGGTGAATCATTTGTCACTAAAATTCAAAAACATATTCAACTTATTAACCTTATTCTAAGATTTGATAATTAACCATGAAAGCATAAATCATCAATACATCAGAAACATACATAACACCAAGATTTTTTTCATGGAAACCCTGTTAGGGGAAAACCCACGGTGGAGGTCAATCAACAAGATTATACCCTATTAAAAGTATAATAAAAATGAAATATGGCGAATGCACATGCATTCAAGCACACTGCCTAGAGCTCACTACTCAATTACAAAGGAAGACACACTGTCTTACAAAGAGATTTAGATTACAACCATCTAGATTTTGAACTGAGAAAATAACATCTACTAATGCCTGATTAATGTTCTAGTTAAGCACATGAAAAGTTCATCACTCTTCTACACACTCCTTCACACTCTTATCTTCCTTCAAATGATATTCGCACATACACGCATAGAATCACACTCTAGCATACACTCGTGCTCTTCAATTTGAACAAAAAAATTGCTCGTATATATCTGCAACAAGAAATTTCATTCCTTCATGTCGGCTTCAACAAAAATAATAAAATGAATATAAACTGTCAGCCAAAAACATTTAAGATTACTAACGCAAATCAACCAAGGTTAGTCACAACTTAGTGAAGACCCAAATCAACATCTCCAATGTGAAAACACTTCAATTAACTTCTCCTCGAAGATCCACAACATGCTACAAGCACTATGTCATCCAAGAACAAAAAAAACATGAACACGCAAGAGAAAATTTCCAACCACGAGCACAACGATCAATGCAAACGTGCAACAAATATAGAGAATGATCTAGAAACATCTACAAGCATCACAAATCACAAGAGAAGCATCTGCAATAACTGAACTAACTGAAATAGCATCATCTTCAATTAGGAACAACAACTGAAGTAATAAAAAAATTGTCAGAATGAAAATCTTGTTAACTCGATGAAATCTTCACATGGATCTTTAAAACTCAATGTGGATAAACTAGATATACTAAAAAAGAAACCCTTTATTCCACAAACTTTGATCAACAATGTTCGGAACTCACCGATAGACAGAACTTCACTTCACCACTGACAACCTGCAACTCATTCCATTACAATTTTCTCAATATCCACGACATATATAGCCTCAAATGCACTAATTCTAATAGTGTTGACATCAATGAAAACCACATATCAGCAACACAACCACAACATGAAATAATCTCCCCCTCTGGCATTGATGGCAACACATGATGTGAAAAAAACAGCATCAATGTAACTAACTATTGACTCTTTACTCCCCCTTTGGATCTGACTCATTTTCTCCTCAATTCTTTCACATGATCTTTTCCCCACAAGGCTCTTCTCCCCAAATAATCACATGTTTTTTTCACATGACTCTTCTCCCCCTTTGACATCAATGACAAAGATCTCTAGACTCCACACAAACTTTGAACCACATATCTGAACATCTAAATATCTAACTACTCTGCCTAAATAGCAACCACAACAACATCAATCCAAAGCAAGATATGACTATGAAATTCACAGACTGATGCAATGCAATGCATCCTTAGTTCTAATTAGGAGGGGTAGTCACCCTTAACTTCCCTATGAGATACTCAAAAGTATCCTTAGGCAACATCTTGGTAAAGATGTCTGTAATCTACTCCTTAGTAGGCACATACTCTAGTCTAACTTCTTTTTCACTTACCTTCTCCCTCAAAAAGTGAAACTTGATAGATATATGCTTTGTCTTTGAATACAACACCGGATTCTTGGAAATGTTAATAGCATTTGAATTATCACTGTGTACCTTGGAGTTTTACCCTATTCTAATATGCAAAATAACTAAAAATGCAAATGATAAAACACTAAGAACACTTCAAAGATTAGCCTAAAGAGTGATAAAACAAGGAAAATAGATGAAATAAAATGAAAATCGATTATACCTTCCTTGTTGTTGAAGACTCCTTGGTTGGCCATTGATTTATATGAATTTGTATGCTCCTTAGATGGATTTTGGTGTTACTAGATGCAAGATTGATAATGCGAAATGACTAAATGGATGGCTAAATGATAGCAAATACAAATTGGCAGCATAAGGTTGCTCAAATGAAAAAGTGTTCTAAAAATGCCCTTGACGAGGGGGTATTTATAGAAGAATTTGAATTCTCTAGAGAATTCAACGGTTGAGATTCATCCAACAAGGTCAAGATGAAGGGTTACGGTGGGTTGAGAACTCACAATCCCTCACATCTTGACATGTGGATGGTGAAGTGGCTAAAAGGAGATGAAGTGTAAGTGAGGTGGCCAAAAGGTACATGAGTTGGAGGAAGGACAAGTACCTTCCAAGTACATTGGGAGATGGGAAGAATCTTGGGTGAATAAAAGTGAATTTTAAATTCACAATGATTGGAAGAATCTAGTGGATAAGACAATGTTCCCAAAAAGTGGGAGTTTGTCACATGTGACTTGATGTGACAAGTCAAAGATTCTAGGAGATGCATGGGAAAAGGGATTCTAGGAGGAATAAAAAGGAAATAAAAATTCATCGAGATGAGAGTTGACCAAGGTAATTGATTAGGCTTAATTAATCAAGAATTAGAAGACAAACAAGGATTAAAGCCAACTTGCAAAAGTTGGAGGATGTGACACATCCTAATCAAGGATTAGGCATGTGCACATCCCTAATGAAGAGATTAGGAGATGGATTAGGATTAGATGAAAATGACATGTGAGGAATTAAATAAATGTATTATTTATTTAATTTATTTGATGAAAGGAGGATTAAAGAGAATAAAGTATTTAATTATTAATTAAATACCTTAGGGATTTGGCAGAATTAAGAGTATTAATTAAATAATAGTAATATTACTTAATTAACTCAAATAAGAGGATGTTTAGATGAAAAGTGATAAATTTGGATAAATTAATGTCCAATTTGGATGTTCATATTTTTCCCCTTGGGATGGTGCTATGAAGCAGCATCATTTCAAAGAATAATATTAAAATACAGAACCTAGAAGAAGATGTTTAGATTGGGAAAGATGCCCCAGTCATCAAAGGATTGATTGGAAAAAAGATGATGGGGGTGAAGATGAAGATTAAGGATTGAGGATGCCCCCTTGAGAGGACATGCGGGTTGAAGAGAACACGTGTGTGCTCTCGAAATAGATGATGTGATGCAAGGGGAGATGAGGAAGAGGATGCAAAGGGATGGATATGAAAGGATGAAAAGGCGACAGGAGGTTGGGAAACAAAAATGGATGCAAAGATGAAGATGATGTTGCCCTAGTCAAGGTTCAAGCCAAAAGGGGTTGAGGATGGATGGAGTGTTGTCAATGAGGATAGGGAAGGATACATCCAAATGAGTGGTATTGATGAGGGAAGGATACATCCCAAAACACCACTAAAGGATAGGGAATAATGCCTCCCGATGATGATGATGAAAATGTTGTTGATGAGGGAAGGATACATCCCAAAACAACACCAAAGGGATGGGGAAGGATACTAATGGATGATGATGAGGATGAGGATGAGGGGTCAAAGCTGGTAACAAGACTTGGGACAAGACCAAGGATTTGATTAGATGATTTGTGCAACATGGAACAGATGAGGAGAAGATTGATATGTGAGATGGAGAGAAGGATCTTAAGATTTGGTTTGATATCCAAAGATTTGGACTGCAGATGGACTAAAGCTCAGATTAAGGGTTTGGTTAAGCTCATATTGGGATTAAATTAAAGCTCGGATGAGGATTGGATTGAAGACTAGAATTATTGAAGGATGTGATTGGATTGATTCTACATCGAGTTCTGGGTTTAAAAGACGTAAGGTGTTGACAATCAGATTTTTCCCGATTTGGCAATTTTCAAAAATTGTCAAATTTTGCCATTTTAGGAAACCTCACAGATATACTTTTGAGAGTCCAATTTTTTTTCAAGAAATACCCAATATTGAGATAGGATGAATTTCCAACTAACATCCCAAATTTTAGATATGCATTTTGAGTTATGAGTGAAAACAATTTTTCAAAATGTTGGAAAAAAACACTAAATTGGGATTTTGAGGGCCTAGATGAAAGTTTGAGGCCCCAAAAATGTGGCCAAACGGGTTCCAACGGCTTTTTTTGATGCTAGTTGAGAATCCACTTGTTATCTCATAACGCAACCACCTGTCAAATTTCAACTCAAATGGACACCCGAGTCAAAATTTATGGCCTCTGGAAGTTTCAGTGTAAAAATCAAAACCTTCGAAAATATGTTTTTTTGATAAATGTTTAAAATTTCAACACATGGGTTTTGATGGTGGGGGGAAATTAGAAAATGTGTCGGGATTTTTTTTTTGAAGAAGATGGTAAAAATGTGAATGTTCGGGAGTCAAAGGTCGGCGGGGTAGGGGCGTAGGGGCCTTGCTCCAAGGCGTCGCCGCCTCGGCCTCGGGCGCTACTGCCACAGCCTAGGGTGGAGCCGCCATGGCCGCGGGCGGATCCGCCTGGGGCGGAGCCGCCCCGCAAGCAGGCGGAGCAGCTCGGGGGTGGAGCCACCCCCGCAGGAAGGTGGACCCGCCCGGGGCGGAGCCACCCCGACAGCGAGCGGAGTCCCCCGGGGCGGAGCTGCCTCAACAACGGGCGGAGCCACCCCGACAGCAGGCGAAGCCTCCCCGACAGCGGGCAGACCCGCTAGGGGCAGAGCCACCCTGCCTGAAGGGTGGAACCACCCTACCAGTGGGCGGAGCAGCCCAGCCGGAGGGTGGAGCCGCCCCGGCTGAGGGGGGAGGAAAGAAGAAGAGGGGAAAAGAAAGGGAAGAGATAGGAAAAAAGATGGAGGGATGGGGGATTGTGAAGAAGGATGAAGGGATGGGGGATACATGCAAGATGATGAAATGGAAAATGAAATGCAATTCTAAATGCAATTTGCCATCTTCGGAGCACTGATCTTATCTATAGCATAAGACACCAAGTGCCAGGGTATGTGGAACCAAGGCATAATAGTGTCTAATGCATGAAATAAACACAACAAACAAGAAGGCTATCCCAACACCCCAAAGTCACAAAGACCTTGGTCGAGCTAGGTATTGAGATAACCACAAACACAAAAGGATGCCCCAGCATAACACAAGACCTCGGGGATCTTGGTGGGTACTACGTGGGACAACCAAGAAGACACAAAATAGACATAAAAAGATCAAGATATGCCCCTATGTGGACCAATCAAAACACGCCATAATATGATGGATCATGGTGGCCTTAACAAGTGATGATAGGGAGCTCAAACGATAAATAGAAGCCAAAAGCATCAAAATATTGCAACCAATTTCAAATGTCTTTTGCCATAGGATCAAGGGGATAGATGGGGGGTGATCCCACAATAGTGGTTTACACTTTTTGGCCTAACTGGACACTGATATTTTTTTTTTTAACACAATCTCCACATTCGGGCACCTATAGCGATTAAACCGTAAAGAATTTGAAGATGATGCAAACTAGAGTCTTGTCATATTTTGTCTGTAGATTCTAAAAATATTTTTCAATTTTTTTGGAATCAGATTGCACTTCTTTTTCCATCTCCCAATTTAAATTGGTTTTTTCAAAAATAGCATTTTTAAAAAGTGACGACAATCGTATAACGATAACTTTTTTCCCTTGAAAGATAAAATTCCAATTTTCAAATTTAGATTTGTAGTCTGATATCTAGTGCTTCCACTTAGTTAGATAGTTTTTATTGAATATTTTTCTTTAATCAAGTTTTAAAGTCAAATCAATTACACCGTAATATAACACCCACCATATAATTCATAACTGCATCGATGTATCAAAATTTTTTTGGATCAGGACCAAGATTCGGCACTATTTTTCTAAATTTTTTGATAATCTTCATTTTTCCACTTGCGTAATAGAGAGTTTTGTTTTCGGAAAACCTATATTGAATAAAACTTAAAAAATAGATAGATAATATAATCAAAACATACTAAAATTATATTTGTTGGATAGCTCGCTTTGAGGGGAACCCAATACTAGTTGGGTTTTTGAGATCTTCTCCATTTTCATTCTGAAATTGAGCTTCGAAACGCAAAATTTTCAACAATTCTGGTGCCTTAGGAACCAAGGATGAAAAAAGAGGGGTTCGGCCGAACAAGTGTTCGGCCGAACATCTTGGAAGGGTTCGGTCGAACTAGGGTTCGACCGAACCAATGTTCGGCCGAACCACCAACACATACAATTAAAAAAAGCAATTAAATGAATGTGTTTTTTGTTTTAGCCATACTAAATGGGTTCGGCCGAACCTAGGTTCGGCCGAACCCACTCTAGTATGATTTTTTAATAGGGGATTTAGTTGGTTCGGCCGAACCAACTAAATGGTTCGGTCGAACCTTAGGGTTCGGCCGAACCCATTTGATATGAGGAATGGGAAAATTTTGAAATTTCCTTCCTCTTCAAAAGTGTAAACCACTTATGTGGCTTCACCCTGGGATTGATGAGGTCTGTTAGGAAGGATGCATCTTGTTGAGACCAAAGATGATGGATACCAAACTAAATGATCGATATGACAAAGGATATTCGAGACCGATTGGATCTGCTGATACGAGTGGATCTCATTTGTGAAGAACTGGCTAGATAAGGGCATAGCTTGACAACATGACACAAGGAAGACAAGACATGAGACTGACACAACCTAAAGACCTAGGGGCTCGAGGGCTGATCAAAGATTAGCCTTGCCTATGTGAAAACGCAGAGCCCTCGTAGTTCAGTAAAAGGCTGTCGACTGACCATGGATAAAAGTAGAAAGAGGATGATGAATGATGATGACAGATGACAAGGAACGGAGAGACAAAATCCAAGACTAATGATAGACGATATAGGAGTGGACAGAGAAAGCAGAAAAACTAACGCTAGATGATAGAGGAGCGGATGGACAAAGCAAAATGACCGATGATAGACGGTAGAAGAGAAAAGTGGACAATGAAGATCAATGATGGAACCCCGGGGGTGGATCAAATGATCGACCTTGCCTATGTGAAAGAGCAAGGGCAACGTAGTTCGACAAGAGACTGATGATGGACCATGATGGAGACTTCGATGGATGACAAGATGGAAAAAGAAGAAAGACCAATGATAGATGATAAAGTATCCCCGAGGGGGCGGATCAAATGATCGACCTTGCCTACGTGAAAGCACAGGGGCAACGTAGTTCGACAAGACCAAAGGCAAACAATGGATAAAGGATGATAAGATGATAGGATAAGTGGATAAAAAGATGGGACCGATACGACAAGATAGGATAGACCTGTTGGATTGGATAGGATGATGACAATCACATAAAGCTTAGGGATGGGATAGTTATCCAAAGCATTAAAATGACTTGGGAGGATGATATGATAGATAGATGAGTGATGAAAAGTGATAGGGGATTGGAAAGATGTGCAAGAGAAGTAAAAGAAGGACGATGAGATAAATGGCATTGGGTTGTATGTGAGGCTCATAGCCGACACCAATGACAAGGGATTGTGAGATGGGATGAGGACAAAGAGGAAAGAATGGATAGAGATATAGGGATGGGGATGGGAGGAATTGTTTGGATGGATAGGAATATAAGGATTGGGAGATGAAAGGGATGCTAGGATAGATGGAGAGATGGAAGGGATGCTAGGATAGAGAGGGAGATGGAAGGGATGTTATGATAGATGGATAGGATTGGGAGATGATAGGGATAGAAGGATTGGGAGATGAAAGGGATGCTAGGATAGATAGATACGAATATAAGGATGGGGAGATGGATAGGGAGATGAAGGGATGTTATGATAGATGATGTCTCCAAGGACTATGTCACAAAGGAAGCAAATGTCCCCACTCTAGATATGTCATATATGAGGAGGCATGAGGGATAGAAGACAAGTGGATGGGAAGATAAAGGAGATAACTAGGTCAGGATAGGATGGGTGACTAAGGAATATGATAGAGCATGGATGAAGGGAATGTATACCAATAGGTGTCCAAAGCATGCATAGATAGGTACCCCTATTTTGATCAAGATCACAAGAAGGATGGAGGGATGGGAGATAAATGGGATATGATGGTAGGGTGCAGAAGATAGGTGGGATGGGGGGATTTATGAAGAGGATGGGTAACAGGAAGACGAGTGCATAGCTGGAAGCATAGCGGATGGAGGGAATGCATATCAGGAAGTTGCCCACAAGTGAAGATGGGGATTTACGCATGACGCCTGTTTGCCAAGTTTTCATCATGGTATTTATCCAAGGTGCTTGTTTTCCAAGTTTTCACCATTGGATGGATTATTTCCCTTTACTATTTTATTTTATTTTATTTTATTTGGATTTTTGGACTTTTTTGGATTTTGGTGGATTTTTTGACTTTTTGGATTTTTGTATTTTGGATATCATGAAAAAGGAGATGGATAAGGATAGGGAGGAAAATAAGTGGATTTAGAAGACATGCAATAAGGATATAGATGAAGGACTTAAGCTTCAAGTTCTATATGAGGCATTAACAGCCCTTGTTCGAACCGACTATTGGATGTTGGTACAACCTTATGAGGATAAATGGATTATGCAAGAGGATGAATTAGAGGGATTTGAGAGGGGAGATACATGGGATAATGGATGGGATACTGCAAAGGGTATGGATGGAATGATGAGGTGGATATGTGATGGGGAGATGTGTTCAAGACCAACATTGGCACATGTGGTGGTGGATGTGAAAAGATAATAGGATTAAGGGATGGAGAATGTGGGGATAATGGAGGAGATGGAATGGTGAATTTCGGGACATAAGGACCCAAAACAAACTTAGGAGATGAAAGGGGTGTATGACTAGCTTTTGGATTAGCAATTTTGGATGTTCTTACAGATTTTTCATTTGATGGCATTGCATCTTTTTTCTTTGGGATCCACATAGTTTTGATCTTTGCTTTGGTGGGCCTTTGCGGCCTATATATTTGATTTGGATTTTGGATTTGGTTTTGCTTTGCTTTAACATGTATTTTGGAGGGGACATGAGAAGCCATAGATTCATGTGGATGCTTGGATTTATGCATTTTTTCTTTAACGACCAAAGTGCTTTTAGTAGCAATGGGATGGGTGTGAGGAGATGGATGATGTGGAGTGATGGAGGTAGGAGCATGGGGATTATGTGTAGATGGAGGATGTTTAGGTATGTGCCTTTGTTGATCCTAATTATAGGATATGTGAGAGGGATGTTTATGGATGGATGCAGATGGATAGGTGTTGATGGATGAAAGGATGAGATGAGGATCTGGGATATATGGACGTAGTACCATAGTGGGTGGAGGGACATAAGAACTCAAGATGGATGGAGTAGATGAAGGGTGGGAGATGGTGGATGGAGGGATGTAAGGACCCAAAATGGATGGAGCAAATGAAGGAGGAATATGGACAGTGGTTTTGAGGCGATACGACAGAGGAGGAGGGATGGCGATATGGTCCGCGGGATGTGATGGGAAGAGCCGACATTTGTTTTGGAAAAGGCTTGTTGAGGATTTAGAGGTTGCAGCCAACATTTTGATTATGAAGTCATCATGGAGTAGTACATCCGTTCCCTATGTGATAATAAAATCGTTCTTTAGCTTGGATGGCCTCTATAATACCTTGCTCATGAAGGCCTAAATCTTCTTTTCCCTTTGATAGTTCATTCTCTTGAACATCTGATCTAGGATAGGATTTTGTTATTCCTCGGGAAGAAACATGCAGTTCATTAATAGGGTGGAAGAGGAAGGTTGGTGCATGTGCCGGTTTTTCTTCTCACAGGAGGAGACCACCATGGAGGAATGTGAGACCAAGGATATGCAAGGGTGTGGGGATAAGCATTTTAGGCCATGATGGGGACATGGAGAGGGAGATGATGGGATAGCAGCATTAGGATGGGTGGTATTAGGAGAGGGATCAAGGATAAGGATAGAATTTGGATTTTGTGGATAGTGGGGCCTTGGCGCGATGGAGATGGAGATGGGAGCAAAGCAGCTTGAATGACGCGGGAAGGATCATGGGATGGAAATGGATGGGGACTGCGGATCTTGAGATGGACTAGATGGGATGGTAGGATCTTGATCTGGAGAAGGGGATATGTTGGCATGCTTTGGATTAGACTCTTGGCGTGACTCATCGTGTGTGGGAGGCATGGTAATGGAGTCTTGTTGGGACTCTTCAAGTGGGGAAGATGGAGGGATAGAAGATTCATGAGGTTCATTGGAATGGATTTTGGTGCTACTAGGGGTGGGAGGAGTGGATTGGATTTAGGTGGATCTAGGAGTAGAGGGAGTGGATTGGAATTGGGTGTCTTCGATGGATTCAGTGGTTCTTAGAGTAGGAGATGGGGGTTCAATGGATTTAGTGGGTTCAATGGTTTCAATGGTTTGAGCAGTACTAGGGGTGGTAACATCAATAATAGGTGTGGTATGGAGAAGGTTCTCATCACTAGTGACCGTGGATGATTCATCTAGATGGCATGGTTCCATGACTTCAAGATGTGGATTTGGGGATGGCTTCTTCGTAATGAGTCCTTGGAGAACTTCTGAAATGAGAGACTTGCATATGGTTGGCTTGGCTAGGGTGGTAGAAATGGATGAGGAATTATGGATTGGTGGACTAGGGTTAGATGGAGGAATGGGATTGAATGTAGGACTATGAGTAGATGGGGAAATGGGATTGGATTGAGGGTTAAGGTAGGGATATTGGAGGGGTGAATTAGGATAGGGGGACATGGATTGTGGATTAGGACAAGAGGATATAGGTGGTGTAGTGGGACAACAGGATGTGGGGGATGGATTATAATAAGGGTATTGGGATGGTGGATTAGGATGAGGATATGTGGATATAGGATTAAGGTAAAAGGGTGTGGATGTAGGAATAGTATGGGAAGATTGGGAAAGAGGATTACGATAGGGGGACATGGATGGGGAATTGTAATAGGAGTATTGGGATGGAAAATTAGGATAAGAGGATGTAGATGTTGT
>VDFB02093863.1:0-10579 GCA_007258455.2 Sequoia sempervirens | reverse complement strand
AGATCCCCCTTTCCCTTTATTTCAAAGACTATGATTAGTTACCTTATGATTATTATTATTGTCTTATAGAGGTATTTAAGATAGATTGGGTGGCATCTAAGGTATAATTAGGGTATACATGGGAGCTAGTGGTTAGTTTATGATCATCATATCATTAATCATATTTACATTAGAGATATTTGGAGGTTTACCCCCTCAAATTCGCTTATTATTAATTATTTGGAGCTTATTTTATATTATATTCTTCTCTTTTGCAAGTTATTTCATTATAACATGTTAAAATATTACTTTTTAGTATCTACCTTTAATATAAATTACCAAAATATTGGTATTATAATGACATTTTTATTTATCTATAATATATTCTTTAGTTAAAATAATAGATGCTTCATTTTTTAACTTGTCATTTTGCAGGGGGTGTGGGGGTCTACTATGAACTTGTATCTTTTTGAACAAGTTATTTATTTTTCTTTGTTGAAAAAAATGTAGATATTTTAAAGTTGTTTTTAAATCTTTAAAATAACATATTGGACAAACTTTCTTGTATACTTACATAATTTCATGGTTTTCTAAGAGACTAACATTATAAAAATGCTACTAAGAACTTAATATAATTTAGTTTGAACCTTCACAATGTGAGCCCTTTTATACATGTTGAGATGTTGATTTATTCAATATGAGAATCTGACTTAATTGTTTATCTTTGTTCTTCACATTAAATATTATAATAAATACTAAATGGCAACAACTACATAGTGTTTTGATTGGACCCATACAATTTGATTTAAGCTAGGATAATAACTGGGGGATTCACAAGCTTATTCACAACATGCATATAATTGCACTCTATCTGTGCATAATAGGCTCATAACATTGTGTGGAGAGGTACTAGATAATCTTTTGAATGCACAAGACTACGGGTATAGATAAGTGATTTTCTTCCATACATTCACTTCATCCTATGAATTCTTCATTATGACTACTCCATGTTAATCATCTCCCCCACCATAAACCTATATGTGTCGTAGTATAGAGAATCTACACATGTTAATGGCTTCATTTTCCTACGAGAAGTAAACATTCAAAACCTGGATTGGTCCAAACTAGAGGTTGTCTATAATGATGTACATTATATTAACTATTACATTTCTATGTGGAACCTATGGGAGACCAACTAGTGAAACCCTATTGTCCACCATTCCATCCTTTTCAACCATTCTTTATTAGCCACAACTACAATCATCACATATGATCTCTTCTTTAAATACGTGATTTTTTTCAAACATATTTAACAATACCCCATATTTAGTGAGAAAATAGTTGTGCACAGAAAAGGGTTATTGTTGATCAATTATTACAAAGCTCCATGGAAATTAAAAGTATTGTCTCTTTTAGGTGATACTACTAGTGGCTAAACAAGGTGCACACCAACTTGCACTAATGATACCAACCACCCTTTTGATATAACATGCAAGTGTTGATTCGTATTTATTTTTTCTTGAAATGGAATACTTAAGTGCATTGCTAAGTATAATATAAAAATTAAACATCAATCTTATATGAATTGAAATTTATTTTATTCTATGTATTTTCCTTTAAAATTACCATGTTATTCTAATATATTATAGCATACCATAACCAAAAATTCTCACATGTACTTCACCTGTAGTATACAAATATTCTTATCACACCCATTAGTGTACTTATCACATGTTTAGGCATCATTGCTAGTTTATTATTACTTATTATATTTATTTACCCTTGATATTTTGAAGGAAGTGTTTATTCTAGATGATTCGCCAAAGCAAGTACCTATGCTAACACCCAAGCCATCCTTGTGGCTTGTAATAATTGTGGGGCTACTTATTAGGTTTGTAGTACACTAAAGTAGTTGACATAAAATCTATATCCACTCTCCAACAAATGCCACACATGCTCTAGTAGTAGTGCAACATACTTTATAGAGATAAAAAATCTACAATAAACATACCTCAACCAATATACCTACAATTCCTACTAGAGATCTAATATGGTCTAATTCACCTTTAGTAAAACAACAATGCCTAACTCACAAGAATGTTCGCCACATCATTCTAGGAGTGATTTTGTAGTCACATATAAATTGTTAGCACAACTAATTTGCCTCCCATAAGGCTTGTGGCACACCAAGTCACATGCTATCTCATCAAGGACATGACATTAATTGTTTACATGCCGCAACCAACAAGAGATGGGAAACTAAGCAAATAAATTATTCCCCTTTTCAAAAAGACATTTTAATTTTCTTAAAGACATAATTCTTTATAAACTCCATATATACTAAGATTAGATGATCACCAAAAATTGTGAATAGATAAAAATAAACCATGCACCTTTCTTAAAATTATATTATATATAAAAAATTTGACTATAGAAAGAGGAACTAATACTAGAAGATAAACTTTTGACTATAGAAAGAGGAACTAATACTAGAAGATTTATTGGATTATTATATGGAAACTTGTTAACCAAATCTTTACTCATGACCCCGAATCAAGTGTTTTACTTGCTCGAAACAATTGAGTTCATCTTAAGTTTTCCTTGTAAGTTATGAACGGGACTCAACATTCCATTGTAAGAGACGTAAGGTTTACAACCATAAAAACTCAAAGTTCCGTAACGTAGGTGGATTTGGAATTATTTTCCTACCTAGAAAAAGTGAGATTAGTGGTTAGGATTTGCAAAGAAAGTTGAGTATCATTGCGAAAATGAATCTTTATTAATTAATAAATACGGTCAAAGGTGCATTATCTTGGTTGGATAGATCTCGCGGAATAAATAGAGGAAAAGATGAACAAGAATCCACCTAATTTAAATTATAAAAACTACGTAAACACTTTGTATTCTTAATATTCTGCCATATCCTTATAAAGGAAATTAACTATTTATTTTAATTAATTGTTAAATGTGAATGGATATGATATTCATATTACTATAGATATTTTAAATATATTTATTGAGAAGTATTAGTTTAAAATTATTCTATATTAATTTAAAATTATTTAAAATTATTTTATAATTTATTTTTTAAATAATGTGAATTGTGTTTTAATATGCATATCTTAAATATATCTAAGCATTGTTTTATTTACTTAGAAGTTATTTTATTTTACTTCAAAATTATCTATTTTGTTTTATTTATATTCTTTTTGTTATTTTTTTATTATTATTTTTTTCTTTTTTTTTACTTTTAAAATGTAGTAGTTATATATTTATATGTTATTTTTTAATAGTTTTAATTTTATAATTTTAGTTGTTTAATATATCTCTATTGTGTTCTAGGTTTTATGTACATGGTAATGACATGATATTCTTTGATGCCCTTGTTGAATGTCTCTCAACATAATTAAGAATTATAATAAAGAATGAAATTTAGTGTAGCATTGAATTCTACTTCTTGAAAGTAAAAACTGGAACTTTTTGTTTGAAATTTTGTTTAGAATCAAACAAATATTTTAGATATATCTGGATTGTGTTAGAGTCACTCAATGAATCAAGCCTCTAGGATCACCTATTAAAACCAAAAGCAAGCTTCTACAAGACAGAAAAGAAAGAACATGAAATTGCAACAATGGATGCAAGATATGACCAATATGCAATACTTAAGATTGTAGTGATATATTAGACTTACAACTGAACTGAATTGTCTAGGATGTACAATTGATGCCTCGCTTATAAAGACAAAATTTGTTATAGGATTATGCAAGATCTTGATATTTGTCTTAATCTTGTATAATGAGATAACTACCCCAACAAATATTAAATGAATTAGGACATAAACATTGAATGTCAAAACATAAGTGACAACTAATGCTTAGCTATAAAGATTCCTCCTAATTAATACTAAATAGAAAGATTCCCTCCTAGGACCTAAGTGAACTTAACATGTAAATAGGTCCTAGATAAGTAAAACACCTATTTACACCAACACCCCTCCTTAAGTACAACATAGCTTGGAGTCAATTATTATACAAAGATGTAAGGATGGGTCTCAGCTACAAGGCCATGCTAGGTACCTATATACATATGTAATGAAATCTCTTACAAATGGAGAAAAGGAGAAAACCTAGTGGGACAAAACTCCTCCCCAAAAGAGAGATGAAATACAAAATGTTCTCAATGATGCATGAGAGGGAGAAAACCCAATCTGAGGAAAACAATCTCCCCATAAGAGAGAAGAAGAGAGACCATGTAACCCCCTCAATGGTGAGTTTCCTACAATGGTAGAAGCTCAACATTGAATGCTAAAGATGATCCAAATTTGTCAAACAACATTCTTCCCCTTAGAAAGAAAAAAAACTAGGATGATATGTAGGATGTCTTTCCATTCCTAAAAGGAACACATGCAGAAAGAAGAATGATATGTGATTTCTCTAAACTATGCTCAAGTGTCTCCATGTCAATGTCAAAAGCTAAAGATGTCAATCTAGAATCTCCTGGAGATAGATGTAGAACACACTCCAAAGACAAAGAGGCCTCCTTTGAAGAAAAAGAAGCCTCCTCCAAATTTTTTCCAAAATTATTCACACTCATGTCAAATGGTAAAGAGTGATAATGTAGAGAATGAATAAGAGGGTTAGATTGTTCCCTCGTAAAAGTTGAAGAAGAATAAAGTCCATTAAGGAGAAGATGTATGCAATCAATGGTGTCTCCCAAATCTAAAATGTGGGACTGGACAAACAACCCACCAACGTCTATCAAGTATGCATCCCATGTAGATGTAATTGGAAGATGATTTAGATATTGTTGCATTGAATCACAAGAGACCAACACTATGCCAATATGAGCATCATCAAATGCAACTGAAGATGGAGGAGATGAAATGCAAGGATCAAGAATAGGCTCAAATGCAAGAAAACCCAAGTTTAAGAATCCAAAAGTCTCCTCTTAATCATGGCTCACACAAGAAGTGTGATCAACAGTCAAAGGAATAATGCCATCATCAAAAGAAAAATCTACAAAGGTATACAACTGAGATGAATGATCAACCATCCCAGTAGCAAGAATCTCTCTACTCTCCAAGTCTCAAATGATGACTGAATGAGGATTGAACTCAACAATCCTTCTATCTCCACCATGTGTAATCTGACATATGGAAAGAAGATTTCTTGTCAAATGAGGTACACATAAAACATCATTGAAAGTGCCCTCCCAAAAATCAATAGACCCCTTCCCAAGTGCACTCATGTATGTATTGTTTCCCATCAAAATAGGATACATAGTACAAGGCTCAAAAGAAGAGAATATATACTATGAAGATACCATATGATGAGATGCTCTTGAATCTAGAAGCCATCTCCCTGATCCATTTCCTAAAAAAAGTACAAAGATAAATGTTCCCTTATTTCTTGATTTAGAAGCCAAACCAACATGACCTTTTCCCTTATAGACTATTTTGAAGAAGAAGGAGGAGGAGGAGGTGACTCATACATTCTAGAAGGGAAATCAATATGATTCTTTTTGAGAAGATGTTTCAACTCATCAAGATCCTTCTTATAACAAGAATGTTCATCATGCCCAAGCTTCTTGCAATATGAACAAGTATACTTCTCCTTCTTAAATGATTTATCTATAGAAGAGGATTTATTCCTTGGCTTATCTAAATGTGGATTTTTCTTTAATTTCTTTTGTTTCTTATGAGTATTTCTGATTCTTTCACCTGAATATGCAACTATGCTTGAGATTTAGAAGAAATGATGAGACCTACCAAGATAAGATTTTGTTTCTCATGCATAAACATCTCAGAAAATGATGTAAATGAAGGTGTATATAATCTTGGCCATATACTAGTTTAAAATGGGAACTTCCTAGAGCAACCTTAATACAAGTTTGATCTGCCCATAAGGAAAATCTTAACTGGGTATGCCAGTCTCTAGGATTACTTTCAAGTAACTTCTTTATTACTTCTAACAAGTTCTTGTTCGTAGATTCTGCTACACCATTTCCCAGAGGATAGTAGTTAGAGGAATACTTCAAGATAATTTTATGCTCGTAAGCCCATTGTATAAATTTAACAAATGAAAAAGTAGGGCCATTATCACATACTAGAGCAAACGACACTCCAAACCTGGTAACAATGTTTTCGGTGAGAAATTTGATAACCACCTCAGTGGTGTTGTTCTTACATGGTTGAGCCTCAGTCCAACGGGTGCAATAGTCTATAGTAGTTAGGATGAATTTGTGTCCTGCAGAAGAATTAGGATTAATAACCCCAACAAAATCTAGTGCCCATTGGGAAAATGGTCTTACCTCATATACTAGTTGTAGAGGCATTGTTGGATTACGCTCCTTTGATGCAGAAGTCTAAAATGTATGACATGTCCTGACATATTGATGTGCATCCCTGAACACATGGGGCCAATAATATCCTAATTGAAATTTGGTGAGCCAAAGAATCTGTTGACCCATGTCCTATACCATGCCTACCATGGAATTCAGCCATGGCATGCTTAGATTCTTGCTAGTCCAAACATAGGTACACCCCTCATAATTTATTCTGTAGAGCTCCTCCTTTGAGCATGTACTTGAGCACTCTTCATCCCTAGTGCCCTTCTCGGTAGCATTCATTTGTCACGCCCCACCGTAAACCCCAAAATGAATCCAAAACAACTGAACAATTTTTTTTTAAAAGAATATAATAACATACTTAAGTATTATAACATAACAATGTATTAAGAGGCACAACTTGTTCCAATGGGGTACACGAAGTGACATGACTATTCTAACCCATAACATCGACAATAAGATAACAATAATTAATCTATTACATAAATCTATACATTCCCATTTCATCATTTAAATATCCATCAACTATATCCATATTAGTAACATATGCACATATGACAATACATGGAAATATAAAGATAGAAAGTGTTACATATTTCGATAGATACAACATAACATATCCAACTATTACAAGTGACAGTTCCTGAATACATACATGGCTCGGATATACATTACATCCCAAATAATAATAAAATACAACTAACTGAAGGCACACCTCAATAACTACATATACCAATTACAACAAGGTCATCCCAACACATGTGGGAGACAATACATCAATGATTACATTAAATACATTACAACTGAAGTATATACAACTATCTGGTACACAAGAATAACTGGATCATCAACATCTTCCAAAAGTCCTGCAATAAAGATACACCTGTAATAGAAGGGGAAACCCAACGGGGTGCGAAGCACGTTCCACCCAACCACCCCCGTGTTGAGAGTAGACAAGGAAGGGTCCCCGACCAAGTACGTCTAACAACAGCAAAGACTAACACCAAAAGAACAACTTAACATCCAAGACCACTAAATACTCAACAACGCCAAATCTAGAGGCACAACACATCCACTGAAGAACATAACAACCAGTCATACTCACAACCTCAATGATACTCCAGACATAAAACCAAATACTACTTCCAACGATAATCAAAGACAAATCAATATAATCACTTCCAGAGGACTTCAGTAAAGCAACACAAACAGAATGTTAGAGTAGAGTGTCATCGCATGGTTTCACATGCATTCTCCAGACAACCTATCACAAGGTGCCGCCTCCATCTCTACATGGATTCTCCAGACAACCAAGTTAAGGTGCCGCTTCCATCTATGGTTCTCCTGACAGCCTATCTCAAGGCGCCGCTCCATAGGGTTACTCATGCGGAGTCATTAACCTTTCGTGAAGACAAGGCAACAACCTTGCCAACCACGGCCTTCTCAGTCCCCTTTAGTCTGTGATAGCACTAACAGGCGGACGAGGCTTCACAATTATCTTATTAGTGTTTAATTCCCACCCGTGGTTTATTACTTAAGTTATCACTTATTAATCTAACTCTAGGTGGGTTACCCTGACAGCCCCTTTGTGCGCCGACCCCCACTAGAGCCACTCTCTCTAGACACTCAAACACAAGATTATCTAGCTGAACAGGATTGTATCAACAAGGAAAACTAAACCAACAAAGGATCAACCGCGAGGCATAACTCTCTCGCCCAAAATCAAGTGCATAACAATCACAAAATTGTACAATCCCTGTGTATATTAACCCAAGCCAAAACATAAAATCCACCATCAATTACAATCTCAAATACAACTCATAGTATCCCTGCCTCTGGAAGTTCTATCACTACTTAGGTTCCTATAACTGGAAAAGTCAACTCTAGGGTTTCCACATGACCTAAACCCAAATCAAAGAAAACCACAAACAAATTAAATGAATAATCTTGAGAGTAACCAAAGGATAAACAACGCCATAATACAGTTAACCACGAACAACAAATTCCATCAAATAAATAAATCCACATCTCAAAATAAGTAACTAAATCAAACACATCGTTTACTTCTAATTTTCTCAATTAGACTATATCATTGCATGACAATAAATATTATATCATTAATTCAGAATATCCACACCTTAAATTCTTTAGAAGCATATTTATAACAATATATATATATATATATATATATATATATATATATATATATATATATATACACCGTTTATTTCAAAATTGCATCCATCAAACATATAATAGAAGAATTTGCCCTAATATTACACAATACTTTTACAAATTCACATAAATAAATATACCTACATTAAAATAATCATTTTATAAAAACATTAAATAAATATCTTTTTATTTTTATTTTTATTTTTTTTTACAAATAAATTATAAATTATAAATTATATATATATTTATTTATTTATTTATATATATATCAAAATCGAAATAAAGAAATGAAATAAATTTAAGTTTATAATAAATAAAGAAAAATAACATAAAATAAAATAAAATAAATTCGAAGTCCATTCAATATGTACCATGGTACCACACTGTGGTGGCCGCGGCCGCCATAGGCTGTGGTACCACCACCCTGTGGTGGCCGCGGCCGCCATAGGCTGTGGTACCACCACCCTGTGGTGGCTACGGCCCCCGCAGGCAGTGGTACGTAGTGCGTACCACCCTGTGGTGGCCGCAGCGCCACAGAGGGGCCATGGGTGGTACGGCCTCGGCCGACCCCCACCCCAAAAAAATTTATATTTATATATATATATTTTTTAATATTTTCTTCATAACTATAAATTTTCATATTTTACAAAGGAATACGAATTTTAATTAAACTAAATTTCGCTCCTACACATTTATAATAAAAAATAATTTATTTATTTATTTTATATTAAATCCCAATTTCGTACGAAAGTACAGAGAAACATTAACAGAACATAACATCAATTAAATATATGTTATCTAATATTTATATAAACAAATTTACACAAATACATAAAATTCATACATATATCCATTCTGATGATTCAGATAAAATAATAATCTGTGTATATATTTAATCCTTTTATATATATATAATATACAGTGTGTATATCAATATATATTTACCCAGATATTCAAACAATCATAAGATCACAGATTTTCAATAAAATTAATATAGCTCTGACAAATAAATTCAACCTCAACCTAAATGATTTATTTTTCAAACACTAAGTTTCACAACTAAATTATATTGAAGAGATATCAAAAAGATTCACTAATGTTTTCAACAGAAGATACAAGGGTTTTAACCTGAGCAAGTTTTCGAATCACAAAACTTTATTCGATCAAATTTCGAAAACCTAGCAACCAAAATTGTTACAGAACAATGAAATATTAATAACTTAAAAGGAGAATACATGGAGTCCTTTGTCTGAAGAAGAATCCCTTCTGTAACCTCTCGAATTCCTTCTGCAGATCCTTCTCGTTCGCCTCCTGCAGCTCTCTTTTCTGATCTATCTATCTTCAACTCAATTATTTTCTCTAAGGTTTTTCAACACAAAAATTCCTTTCTTTTATTTTTTTATGTTTCTTTTCCAGATCCAAAAACAACAGAGTAGTGGTTCTGTGTGTGTCCATAATCTTCTCTTGAAACAAAATAATAAATCAAAAATAAAATTCCACATAAGCACATACACTTTCTTTTCCAAAAAGCCTCTTTTTTAATTGGTCATTTTCCAGCTTTTAAAAGCTCACATTTATCTAAAAAAATTTAATTAAATAATTTATTTAAATTTAGATATTATCTTCACATAATTTCCTAATTTAATATTAATAAAAATAATATTTAATTACCCTCCACTATATTAATTTAATTATAATTATTTTCACTTTTAATTAATTAAATCACTTTTAATTTATTATTTATTTAATTTTAACATTTTTCTAACTCTCGATTAAATCAAATAACAGTGCAACCTTAATTAATTATTTTATGCAATACGATTAATTAATTAAACACTACCCAAGAATAAAATAAATACTCAACAATAAAACTACATACAAGACAAGACAAGACTTCAATCCTAACACAACTCACAACAGACGACGGACCTGGGATGGGGACACTTCCAAGCCTACTCCCTTTTTCAACTTTTACCCATTGGGTTAATTTATTGCTTGCCCTGTCCTGCCGAAGCAGGTGGAATCGAGACTTATTCCTGCAATCCTGCATCCAACTAAACGTCAAGTAGCACATGTATAC